>QJNV01000447.1:0-47865 GCA_004155935.1 Monosporascus sp. GIB2 | reverse complement strand
TCCGCCACAACCGGCAATACTCCTGCCAAACGGCAGTACTCCTGCCAAACGGCAGCTTCTGTCCGCCAGCAACGGCAATACTCCTGCCAAACGGCAGCTTCTGTCCGCCAACAACGGCAATACTCCTGCCAAACGGTAATATTTCTGCCAACCGGCAAGAATCCTGCTAACAACGGTAATAAGGTTTATCGGTCGGCCGGTCGGGTAAGTCGATGCGATATAGCAACTGGCGAAATAAGGGGTAATAACGGGACAGCAACTGGATAACAACGGGATAGTAACGGGATAATTAACGGGACAACAACGGGATAACAATTGGACAATAACGGGATAAAAGCTGGACAATAACGTGATAGCAGCTAGATAATAACGATACGATTAAAAAATCCGGCAACAAAATGGTTCCTTGCCGGCCTGACCTAAGGTGGGAAAGTTTCAGTTTGTTAGGTGTTGTTGGGAAGTTAAAGTGGCAAGGTAACCCATTTATTGAGAACAGTTTGAAACCTGATACTTCCCCTCTATTTCTGGAGGGAAACCACCCATACATATAGCCAACCCCCGTATCGAGCTCGTAACGTAGCCCTGACGCGTACATCCTTAGCACCTCACACCCTAGCACCTCACAATAAAGCAATAAAATTAAATATTTAAAATATATTTATGGTATTATATTAATTATAAACCAAATAATTAAATTAAAAAATTACTAATAATTTAGATAATTTATAATATTAATTATTATAAAAATATTAAAACGATTTTATTTATAATTAATTTCGGATTTATTTTAAAAGTTTACCGAAAATCGCAAAAAAAAAAATATTATTTAACGTTAAAATAATTTTTACGTTAAAATAATTAAAATAATTATATTAAGAAATAAAGATAAAATTCGAATTTATACGTAATTAAATAAGGAAATATTATAATTAAAAACGGTTAAAAAATTAATTTTTATAAAGAAAAAGATAATTTACTTAATTATAAAAAATATTTAAACAAAACGATTAAATAAAAAACTTAATTTTAAATATATAAGTCCGTACAAAATTATTAAAAAAATTTCGGATAATAATTATTAATTAGATTTACTTTTTAAAGTTAAATTTTATTTAATTTTCCATATATCCTTATTTAAGTTAATAGCGGATATTATTAAGATATATACGAAATAAAACGATATAAAAATAAATAAAAATATAAAACAGAAAAAATTTTAAATATACGAAAAATAAATAGACTTATTTAATACCTGATTAAATAAAAAGATTATTTTAATTCGGAAATTTTATAAGAATTAGTTAAAAATTTCGTTAACGCTTAATGTTTATTAAAGAATTTTTATTAATAATGATATTACGTAAAAAAAAATCCTAATTAAAATTAAGGGAAAAACCCTTAAGAAAAAACCAGTTAAAGAAAAGAATTAATAATGCTGTTTTTAAACGTTATTTTTTAGCCGCTAAACGATTTACTTTTTTTTATTTTTTTAATTCGTTTAAAAATTATAAATCCCGGTTAACTATGTTAACCCCCTTTTTATAAAAAAATTTTTGTTACGTACGAAAACGGTTTAAACGCGATAAAATTTTATTAAAACGTTACGAAATAATTTTTAACTTAATTTAAATATTACGTAATTATTAACGAATTAACGTTTTTTTCAATTTTAAACGTTTTATTTTGTTATTAATATTATTTAAAGAAATTAAAAAAACCCCTAAACTATCGTAATATTATTTTTTGCGGATATAATTATTATAACGAAATACGTTATTAAATATAACGTATTTATCCTTAATACGGAAATAAGAAATATAAGGTATAATTTCGAAACCAAAACTAATAATAAAACGAATAAATATTTTTTTTCTTTTCGTTAATTACGTTTAGAAATTACTTTTTTTTTGCGAATACGATGTATACAAAATCTATTAATACGATTAAATATAATAAAATAAAAATATTTACCTCGGATAAAGAATTTTCGGGACGAAAATTTTTAAAAAAAAAATCGTATTATGAATTAATTAATAAAAATTACGGAAACGGTTACGTTAAAACCGAAAATAAAATCTAAATAAGTCAGTTACGGGAATAAATATACATTTAAACGAAAAAATTTAAATTATTCTGTCGGATTAATAAAAAGTAATATATATTTAAACGAAAAAATCCGAATTATTCCGACGAATTAAAAAGAAGTAATTAAAAAATATATACTCTTACCATTACGTAATTAAATAACGATAGCTTGTAATATAATTTCGTTACCCAAGGTACCTTTGGTATTACGAGACGTGATTAAATTATCTTATTGCTTAAATTCCCACAATATTTTGCCAACATAAACCCGTCGACTTAGGTTTAATAATTGGTTAATTAGCCTAGCCGTCACACCTGGTTGCTACGATCCTACAAGCTTGGCTGATAACAAACAGTCGACGCAAAGAGCTGACTAGCTTCGACCGTTGCCAAAAAGATCACGTAACCTTCTCACCCAGATAAAAGGGGTTCGCCTTGAAACTATAAATAAGCCATTTAAGCTCGCGCAAGTAGCGACGAGCCCGTAGGTGTGGACGTTATAGTCATACGTCCATTACGTTTCATAATCTAAATAGCTTACCAGCTCGTAATACAACTTGGTTACGTAAATCAGCCGGTGCTATTATCAGACGTGACTAGTTGCCGCATTGTTCAAATCTTACAATACTCCTGCCCACATAAACCGTATAACTGAGTTTAAATATTTGGTTAACTAGCCCAGCCGTCACACTAGGTTAGAGACGATGTCAAGGAATCACGCTCTGTCTGATGATAGTCATTCTTACCTTGCTATCTTACGCTATGACCGGTTATCTCTTGACAGATAAAGGTAGTATCTGAAATTCTAAGCTACTATGCAGAAACTGAAGTTTCAGCTTAGTAATTAATTTACGTATTCGATTTTATTGGTTTCGATCCACGGCGTCTCGGTATCCAAGCCTTTCCGTCCTGCCCTCTAGAGGGGCGCACGTACCAATGCACACCCCCCCATTTGCACACCCTAGCTGTCCCATAACAAATAACACCTTCCTTTTTACAACAACAACAACTTAACCAATTATTGTCGGAATTGCTTCAAACTTTGAAAATGGATCATGATCGCGAGTATCGATTAGCCCGAACAGGAATGGACGTCGAAAACGGCCTTCCAAAAAAACGCGCAGCCCTTAAATAGGGTATTAATCGAACCACCCTAACGCGAAGGATAAGTAGGTAATAAAAGCGTTATAAAACTTAAAAAACGTAATAACGTTTAATATTTTCTGAAAAACGTTTTTTAGTTTTATGGATTAAGAATAAGGAAATTATTAAACGCGTTTTTACGAAGGTTAAAGTTTTTAATTTTGCTTTATATATCTTAAAAGTTCGTAAGGATTTAACGGATATAGGAAAGTATTAAATTAATAATTTTTTATGCCGCAATAACGATATATCACTTAAAGATTTACGCGTTTTCGAATTTACCCGAGTTAAAAAAAGTTAATTATAAAAAATTACGACGTTTTACGAATTTTTCGGCGGCGAGATTAACCGAAAGGAAATTAAGTTTAAAAATATTATTAATTTAAACGAGAACGGTATCTAAAAAGGCGAAAGCAGTACGGATAAGGTTTTAGGAAGCGTTTTACGTAAAGGCGCCGAGGTTAAGAAGTTCGAATTTACAACTTGGGTATCCGTTTTTAAAGGTATATACGGAAACGGCGAAAGGTTAATATTATTTATAATTTTTATAAAAAAGTTGTTTTAAGCTTAATGGTATTTAGATATAATTATTTTTTGGGTATATGATAATATACCGTTAAGCTAAAATAATTCGAAGATAATTTTGCGATAATTTTACGAGGTTTTATAATTAAAAACGTAAATTAAAAGTAATTAACGTATTATTTTTTTAAACGGTTATATTATTTATATTACGGTTTTTTTTATATTTTTTTGCTATATATATAAGATATAACCGATATATATATTTTTACATATTTTTTATTTAACGTAATTTTTAAACGTTATGATATTTTCCGCATTAAAATATTATTATTATTTAAATACGTATAAATAATAATTTTACGATACGTCCGTATTTGTATTAAAGTAAAAGTTCCTTAAAATTTATTACGACGTTTTTTAAAAAGCTTTTATTTTATTTAATATCCGTTTAAATTTTTTCCGGGCGGGAATTATATTATTCGATTTTAAAAAAGTTTTATTAAACCTAAGGTTAATTGATATTAACCGTCGGCCAGTTACCCCCAAAAAAAATAATTATTAGGAATAACTTTAAAACGTATTTTTTATTCCGAAATAAAGTTAAGATTTTAAGCGTTAATTTAAAAGGTTAAAAAACGAATTAAACGAAATTAAATGCGATTTTAGGACCTTAATTAATAAAATTGGGAAAACGATTAATCTTTAAATCGTAAAAATTGCGAGTTTAAAGTATTAACTTCGCGAGAAAGATTTCGAAATCGAAATTTTAACGCCCGTACTTAAGAAAAAGGTTAAAATTACGGACCTTAATAAGCGTTACGCAAAGTGGCAGGATATATGGGAGTTTAGGAATGGCCTTAAGGAACGGCAGGCGGCGTTGACCGCGAAAAAGAAGACCCTTAACGCCCTGGCGAAGGAATTCCCTGAATCTTATAATGCTCATGAAGCTCCCGGTGTAAATTATCATAAAAGAGCCACTTCTGTATGAATAGCTAGTAAATTGGGTTGTAAAACAACAATTTGTTCTCAGGGGTGGGCCCGGTTTGGGGTGTGCAAATGGGGGGGGTGTGCATTGGTACGTGCGCCCCTCTAGTCTTTCTATTACGGCCTGGTCATCTGTAACGGTCTTCCAACATGTGTTGTCTGGAGTACAGATACACTTGTAAGTACGTAATTGATCGCTACGACTGCCATTAACCGCCAGTCTTTCGCCCTTTAGCTTAGCGGCACGGGGCGCAGCCGTTACACTTTGATCCCAGTTAAGCTGGTGACGCACTAGGACGGGGGTTGGAGTCCTGGCCGCTACTAACAAGGATTCCCAGAACGTAGTAGGCATACAGGGTTGACCTTGGGGGCTGGACAGCCGCCGACCAATTGGCTTGGGGGACCAAGCTGTTGGGAAGGGATAAGAGCTACGGCTTGGTTCCCCGTAATGGGCACAGCCGCTACACTTTCTCGAGCTCCTCGGCCCGGCCTTCCTTCTCTCCACCCACCCCTGCTAGCGATTGAGGGGTCCCTAATCCACTTAAACCCACCAAAGCCCCGAGGACATTTGGAGTTGGGTCCCTATGCTTCTTCGTTTCCTTACACCGTAAAATCAGGTGCTAAAATAAACCTAGCTATTGCTTTCATTAATAGTCTTGATAATGCTGAGACGACTCAAAGGAAAGATCAAGAGACGATCAAGTCCGGCTGGAAGGCATCAGCCGTCCTCTGATGGAAACACAACTGGAACAAGCTCGTTGTTCGGTCTGTTTTTCGTAGCTGAAAGCCCGCGAAATCAGCACGAAAGAGAGCAATACCCAGTAGATATTATTGCAGTTCATGGACTAAATGGCGATGCATTCACCACATGGACTCATCCAAATGGAAAGATGTGGCTTCGAGATTTCTTACCCAGCTTCCTTCCTGGATGCCGGATCTATACCTACGGCTACCCATCCAAAGTGTTCTTCAACCCTTCACTTTCGCGAGTGCAGGAGTACTCCAGGGGGCTTTTGAGCTCGGTCCGGGATCTCCAAGATGATCCCTCTAAAGTATTTCTACAGGTTTCATTTCCTGTATCGCTGTCATATCTGACCCTATCGCCAGGGGCCTCGGCCGATTATCTTCGTCTGCCATAGCCTTGGTGGGATTGTTTGCAAACAGGTTCGTATCCACGACCCCAGTTCCCATAACCCACCATCCAGGCTTAATCATGAGAATAGGCATTAGTGTATGCCCACGAGGATGACACAACCTACGGGGCAGTCTTGAATTCTGTCATCGGCATAACTTTCCTCGGAACTCCCCATAGAGGCAGTAATCTTGCAACTCTTGCAACTATCGTATCGACTGGTGTGCAACCTGCTGTCGTGAAACGCGATCTCTTGAATCCTCTGAAATACGATTCTAGCGCGCTTCAAGACTTAGCTCTTTCGGCCCGAAATCGGTTACACAACATTGCCGTAGTCTCATTCTACGAGACCGAGCCGCTCTCTCCACTCTCTTTTCCGGTGCGTGCGGGCTATAAGCTTCCTCTATCTGGTCAATAAATGGTTACCAGATCAGAGCTCTGAACTGACGCCTGGCCAGGTTGTTGATAAGGCATCCGCCATAATGGGCGCATACCACGAGGATGTCATTCCTTTATATGAGAGCCACAGAGACCTCTGCCGATTTCCTGACAAAACTGAGAGCTATGAGAAAGTATCCCAAGCTATACGGAGAATTGCTCGCGGCTCGTACAAGGTGGGCTCCAGTACACATTCGTCCAAGAGATGTGAGTCTCAAATTCGTACCGCAAGCTCAGAGTCCTGACCGCTATAAGCTTTTAGCAGCGTCGAAACGTTATGTATCAACCTCTTCAATAAATTCGACATAGAGGACTACAAACGCCTGCTTCCAAAGCCAGCCAAAGGCACTTGTCAGTGGATTAGGAGTCATCCTCTGTTTGTGTCCTGGCTTGATAAATCAGACAATGCACTACTCTGGCTGACTGGACATCCGGGCTGTGGCAAGACAGTCCTCTCATGTGCTTTGGCGCAGTCTTTTGAAGACCCTCAAACCCCACGAATGGCCCAGGATGTTCTTGTTTACTTTTTTGATGACAAGGTTAACAACCAAAAAGACGCCAGGGCTATTTTGATGAGCTTTATTTTCCAAATAGTCCGTCGCCATCCTTCGCTGATTCAACATGTGCAGAGGGTGTTCAAAATCCATCGCCAAAGCCTAGTCGAGTCTTTCTCGTTGCTTTGGGGAATCTTCTTGAGGATCATAAAGGATTTAAGGTCTGATCCCCTTTTCATCGTCATCGACGCTCTAGATGAGTGCGAAAGGGTCACTTGTAGCCAGCTCCTTGAATCAATCTATGAATTGTTAAACGATTCATATTCCTCCACTGGAAAGAGGAACGGCATCAAGTTTCTCATAACATCCCGCCCTTCATCACGCGGGATATACTCAGACATCACCCAAGCCACAAATCACATATCCATCGACGAGGGCCAATACGGGTACAAAGAAGACTTACGAACTTTCGCACAGCAGAAAATAGAGGAAATATGCCACAAACGCAACTATTCAACTGAAGTCCGGGAATTGCTATTGAGGACTCTCTATTCCAAGACGGACCAGACCTTTCTTTGGCTTCATATGGTCCTTGAATCGCTAGAGAACAGTATGTTGTCGTCCATTAGAGATGTCCGGGACATCATTGCACGAATCCCTCCGACTCTTGAAAAGACATACTTGGGCTTCTTGGAGGCTATTCCTTCTGCTCATCAAGAATTGGCCTCACGACTGCTCCAGCTAATTTTAGCGAGTTCGAGACCTCTATCCCTAGATGAAATGAACATTGCCTTCACAATAGATTCCTCCCATCGCACAACAGACGCTGTTTCCCGAGACTGCCAAAGTGCGATCGCTCACACCATCCGAGGGATTCTGGGACCATTCGCGCGAATCTTGGAGTCGAAGGTCTTTCTGGTGCATCAGTCCGCCAAGGATTTTCTCCTAGGAGCTGACCATATTTACGATTCCTTCCCTACCTTGCGCACGATTAATAAGGAAAACGCTGAATTACAAATGTCTATTGCTTGTATTCGCTACCTCATGCTCGAGGACTTCTCCAAAGAATTTTCCAGTGTTGGAAATTCACCTGTTGAGTCCATATATGAGGCCTTTGATGAATCATCGTCTGGCCTCGGCGAAGGATTCTCAGAAAGTGGAAGCGTCCTCCATCTTGACCAGCTTTACTGCGAGCCCGGCGAGATGGCTGCAGAAGCATACCAGTCTCTGGCTCCCAAGTACAAGCTATATAGCTATGCATCGTCCCATTGGACAGAGCACCTTGCTCTGTGCGAAACTTCTGCACCCATATGGCTCATGGAAGCGGCCAAAACTCTCCTTGATGTCAAGGTTAGCAACTGTCGCAACTGGCTCTACTTCTATTGGGCAGACGTCGGTGCGGCCATAAACCAAGACCCTACGGGCTTCGACCAGCTCACCTTGGCAGCATTTTTCAACCTCCATGAAACGCTGGTCGGGCTGCTGAGCCAAGGAGCCTCCCAGGGCGTTAAGGATCAAGCGTTGTTTTGGGCATCGCGCCTCGGGAATTGCCGCATTGTCGCCAGGTTACTCGAGGCAGGCGCCGATCCCAACGCGCAAGGTCCAGAGGCGCACACCGTGCTTACGGCTGCGGCTGCGCATAGTCACCTTGATTGTGTAAATACGCTGCTGGCAGATGCAAGAACCGACCCCAACGTGCGGGCCAAAAATGGAAGAAGTGCGCTGTCGTTCGCGTGCGGCAACGGCCACAGCGAGATGGTCAAGGTGCTCCTAGACCAGGCCGGATGCGGCGCCGCTGAGACGGACAATTCCGGCGCTACTCCACTCTTTTGGGCAGCAGGCGGAGGTCACACGACCATCGTTTTGGCCCTGGCAAGGCTCCCAGGTGTGGACTTAAACCACCGCGACAAGGTAGGACGCACAATTGTATCCTGGGCGGCCTGTGACGGAATGGAAGAGGTTCTAAGCTGTCTCCTGCGTTTACGGGGCATCGAAGTTAACTCAAAAGATGAGGAAGGGTTATCACCACTTTCATTAGCCGCCCGTTACGGCCATACTGCTGCGGTAGCCATTCTTGTTGGAAATAAGAAAGTGGACAAGACCAGCACTGACCGAAATAAGAGGAATGCGATCTCCTGGGCCTGCGGTCGCGGACATGTAGACGTGCTGCGTATCCTGCTTAGCGGCGGGTGCCCGGGTGTCGACGACGAAGATGTCGACGGTTGGACGCCTCTAGCCTGGGCTATCCAGAATAATGTCCCAGAACTAGTCAAGACTCTCATATCGACTGGAAAGGTTGATATTGACCGACGGGACCCTTGTGGGAGGACTGCGTTGTACTGGGCTGTTGATTATGGCCATGCACTTGTCGTCAAGGCGCTTCTGCAGGAGGGCGCTGACCCTGAATCAGCAAGCAACGAGGGTACGACGCCGGCGATGCTTGCGAGGACTTATGGACGAGATGACATTCTCGATGTTCTCTTTTCCTACTCGGACTACGGAGCAGTACAACCGAATTTGAAGAGATCGGGTTGAGAAGGAGTAGTAGTAGATATATTTAACCCCTCCGGGGGGCCTCCGCATAGCGGTTATCCCGTAAAGCCTCGCTTAGGGTATGAGGGGCGTACGGAGCCAGGGTAGGCGTGTACATACGATGCTTGCCACATACATATATGTCCGCCTGTGGTTTTATGCTTAGTAAAGCAACCTATGCAGCAGGATCTTGTCCGAGGATATCTGCCGTAAGGTACTCCCGTTGTATACTCCTTAGGCCTCTTGAGGGGAGTTATCAACCCGAGTCCTTGGCATGCATCACTGTAGCGAGCTATGCTCGTTCCTGTTTTCTTTTCCCGCGGCCGTTGCCGCAACTTTTGCGGGCCGTTAGGACCTCGTCTTCCGCGCTGTTGCGCTATTATGGATATAAATATGGAACTAAAATGCCTGTAAACATCCTTAACTCCCCTGAACTCCTTTGTTCCTCGAATAAAACCAATAATGTGCGTTGTTGTAAGGCCAAAAAGGTGCCACGGCGTACCACCAAAAGATCTTTAAACGCAAATTATATATATTTGGAGGTTACGACGATAAAGCAAACTATGTATTTCATATAAATATTTCACTTATGATTATTTCTTTTCAAAGGCATTATCAGTAATGTATACAACTCACAAGGGTATTCTTTGTTAGTTACCTCTACTGCCCTATAAGGCTCCCTTGACAGGTTGTATGTATACTCACACACATTTTTGTATGCAATATGACCTATCCCGAAAAGCCAGCTGGCAACCATGTAACATGGCCCATGTTAGCTGGAGATGAATGCATACAACTTGGCAAAATGACTGATTATCAAGCTCTGGCGATCTGCATTCGGTGTTGACTCCCCCTGTCCCATGGGCTGCGGTGGTCCCGAATTAACACCGATTCATGCAGTAGTATATCGGCTGATACATACTTAGCCGATCTCGCAGATAATAAATACAAATACCTCCAAGCCCCTCGTCCGCTTCTCCTTTCTTGCGTATGCGGTATCATTCCCCCGAATACCCTGGGAATATACTCGCACACACAACCAGCACCTGAAGGCTGTCTCCTATTCTCATATGGCACACTAAATCATTGACGCCAACCGGGTAAAAAGAAGGACAAGAAAAACTCCGTAATCTAGATGTGAAGAATCGCCTCACCGCCCTCCCCCTGCCCCTATTGGTCCGCCAAGCCCCTGGCTTTTATATCGACCCGTTCCTCCTTGCAATGTACGCTGGAGCGCTTCATGAACGAAGGAGAAGCGGGACTTGGCGTGGGGGTTCTCTGTTAGGGTGCACGAGCTCGAAGCGAAAATCCCTCAGCAGACGAGAGATGACCTTGTTGATCTCCAGCGGCGTCAGGTTCCGGCCGATTCAGACTTTGGGCGCCTCCACCACGAAGCTCTAGTCCTGAGACATAACTTGAAAATGTGCATCCCCATAATCCTCGGGTTATCCCCATCGTCCGTTCACCGCTCGAGGCGGTAGAAGTCGGTGTCCTCGCCGAATATGTCCTTGTTCCTGTGCAATAACTATCCGTTGACAAGCATGGTATTTGTGAGATGTGCAATGATTGTATCAGGGAACGTTGCCAGCTTATGGAAATGTATGCATCTTACCAGAAAGCCGGCCCAGAGGCATGGGCTTACGTCCGTTGTTATCACTCGGACCAAGCACAACGTCGTGAATATCCAATATGCGGTCGCCAGGTCGGGGCAGTGCATCTTGAGATGGGGGTGCATCAGCCAAAAAGGCGAGGTCCCTGGTGCCACCCCTCGTGGCATACCCTGATGGCACATGGGGTCTGGCATTATCAAAGTCACGACTGGGGGAAGAATACTTGGACGCCTCTTTCTATCACGTTGAAAGATAGACTCCTTACGACGCACGCGAACCCCTCGATATCCACATACAACACGTTAAGTGCTTTTAAAGAATTGAGATGATGCTATGGAAAAGGTTGTGTGAGGAAGATGCCAAATTGGAGGAGAAAAAAATTGGCCATGCTGAGTACGATAGTTATTACGACTGAATAGAGAATTGCGAAGTAATGAATGACGAGGCACCTATCGGGCGATGGCTCAGGATACCAGTAGCACGTTTATGTTTTGTTTCGAATAGACAGATCGAGATACACCCAAACGTCATCGACTCTACCGAGTTGCTAGTAAAAGACAAAAACAGTCTTATGCCCAAATAAGAGGGGCGCCAGACCTGGAAGATCAGACAGCATGGTTTCCTTCACATAAGCAAAAACTGTATGTGGAAAACATGCAAGAAACGGGTTCCCGGATGAAATGTGGGGGTTATCAATTCAAGTTAGCCAGATCCCTTATAACTTCGCTCATAAGTCTAAAAAGTCCAAAAAGTCCAACACCACAAGCGACTGCCTAATACCAAGCACCAAAACTACGATCAGAACAACCCCTTCTACTCGTTCATGCGTCCACGCCACTGTCAAAGCCAGGCACCAGGTCGTTCCGGGCGTAATCGAGCTGCGTCTTGAAGTTGTCGTCCTTCAGGGCGAAGCTCGCGGAGCCGAAGTCGTGGTTGACGAGGATGTCGCGGGTGTTGCCCGGGAAGCCGTCCCAGTTGACGAGGGCCCCGCGGAACCAGACGCCCTTGTGGTTCTCGATGCCGTCGTCAGCCTCGTTGGCGAAGCGGAAGGCGTGGGTCGTGCCGCCGTCCTTGTGGTAGACGATCTTGGGGTGGTCGCCGTCCACTACAACATCCGGAGTCAGTAAAGGCGCTATCTGGTCAATTTGGTAAATAACCGGGAGTCGTGAGACATGTTTCGGGAGCTATGGACTCCCGAAAGTCCACATTTGGGAATTTGTGCCCTCGAACTAAAGGACATGGGGGAAGAAATAACTCCGAGAATTGCTTACTCCGCACGTCCTCCACGCTCTTGGTGTCGTAGTCTCCGTGCGCCGAGGCGGCCACGACCTTGAGCGCGCCGTCCTGCACGAAAACGGCGATGTGCTCCCAGTCGTGGCGGTGGCCACCGGCGTCGATCACGTGCTGCACCGCGACGTCCTTCTCAAAGTAGTAGTCGTAGAGGTGGGCGCACCACCCGTTGTTGCAACGTGTGCGGACATAGACGTTGTTGTTGTCCAGGTCTGACTCGTCTCTGCAGTGCTCTGTAATATCGTACGTCAGCACTTCCCCAGTTTCTTCGAGACGTACGTGGAATATTCTAAGCATCAAGGATTTGAGGGGATATGCGAAGTTCTGTACTCGTGGGACCGGTGATTCCCCTGGTGACTCTAAAGACTTACCAGCACCTCCAGTGTAGTGACTAAAGGAAAATAAGTGTTAGCAAGAGTTCCTTAACAATTTCTCCGACCCCTAGGGGCTTCTTTCGGAGCCCTGGTTTCGAGGTAAATTCGGTTCAAAGGAGTAGTCTCCCAAGATCAGTTATGGGAGTCGGAAAGAAATCCTAGTACTTACTGGTCAAGGCCCTCGGCGACATTCCCATTGGCATCAATGGCAGGTGTGTTATAGCAACCATCCTTGTCGAAGTCGAGAGACGGCTGCCATCTCAATTCGTCTTCCGTAGCGCTCTGGGGGAGAGCTGATGGGGGGTCTCGCTTGAGCAGCTCGCGATATAGCTTAAGCGGCTCGCGATATAGCTTAAGCGGCTCGCCAGCCAGAGGAGAGGCATTGACTGATGGAAGAAGGGTGCCTAGCATGAGGGAAGCTCCCACGGCGATGAGGCTAGCGGCGTTCTGATGCATGGTGACGGTATGTAACGGCAGGGATAGTAGCTTTGTAGGGGCGCGATGTCTTTAGATCTTCTTTGAGGCGGCTGATGGTTTCGATGATGAACTTGTGGACTGAAGTGATTTGGACGGGAGTTCCAGGCCCTTTTATACTCTTCGCCTAACACGAATGAGCAGAACCTTCACCCGTAAACTGTGAGTTCTAAATTTGGGCATGTTGATACAATCTCGAAGTCCTGATCAGCAGAGGCAGGCGAGGCAGGCAAGCCAGGGGATCAAGTCTCGTAGCGGTCATCGGCGTTCACGAGTATGCTAGGCTTCGCTGACGACTTTGGCTGACGTCTTTGGCTGACGAGGTGAGGCTCTTCAATGCAAACGCAAATTGCCAGCTTTGATCATGGCTATGAACTTCCCACCCACACTCGACAGTGTTGGTCGGTCTATAATAGGGGTGACATCGATGACCGCAATATTACACAGAGAACGAAGGAACACTATCCATGCCTTACAACTTCTTTCTGAATATGGGGGCTGCACGCTACACGCATTGAAGGCAGATCCATAGCCTTGATCATGTTCCACAACTCTGAGCTTACGCCAATTGCCAAACCTTGTCGGCTAGAGAGAGGCGGCTGGGGAACTGCGACAAGGCTATAGGAGTGGCACAGTCGGCCTCTTTCAGCTGAGTAACACTCATAGTTAGAAGAGATTGGCCATGCTAACGCCTGTTGTCTATGCATGCACGCTATTTAGCGCGGAGCTGCGACCAGGGCAGCACAAAGCAAGCCCCAGTTTCACCAGGGGGGGCGGGACGGCTGTGGTAATTATGCATCATGTAATAAGCATCTTTATTGGCTGAAAAGGTCAGCTACCAGCGATCGGTTGGCGATCCGGAGAATCCTTTGCAGATCCCCAGAATCCTCCTTCTCTAGCGTACTTGAAGCGGCATATGTACCCTGGGATGCTAAATAGAGCCTCGATTCTTTGTGATCTGGAATAATATATACAAAAACGTAATATAGAAAAAATTAAAAAATTGCTATTTACGTAAACGGAATTAATTAACTACAGTCTGGAACTTTCCCGTATATACCTATCTGCTGAAACTAATACGTTATTATTCAAGGAGTCGTTGGACGGTTATTTGAAAGGGCGCTGAATTTTGTGTCAGCCACCGGCTTGGGAAAGGCCGAGGGATGACGACAGCGGGACATGGCCCACGGGAGGCGCAGCCGCTCTTCGGCGTTCAGCCCTACGTTAGCTTCAACGCGCATGCTTACTGCCTTCCAAACCAGTCAGGATTTCAGCCCTAATCAAAGACAATCTCTTCCAATACGACGTGGACAAAACAGGCATCGGCAAATTCCGTACCAAGAACTTGACTTTACTATATGATTTGAACTTCAAACCCTATATCTACAGCAAGCAAAGCCGCTTGAATACTTAAAGTATCATAGGTTAATTATAGTTTCCTGTTCAGTAATGTCTTATATCTCAGAGTAACATCAGAATGTAGCGGTTACGCTTCCTTTGCCTTCTTCCTGAGCGCAGGATCCGGCCTTAGGGTGTCACGATTCGATTATAAATATGGATTTCGTCATTCGTTTAAGTTAATAGAAACAAACCGAGATTGAACCCAGAGATGTAAAACAGCTGAAACCTTCGGGCCGCCTTCATGAGGAGCCAATAGCCCCCAATAAGCTGGCTATGCATAGCTCTTAGGATTCAGCCATAGTGAGAAGGCTTAGGATATCCTAGGAAGTAGTGGACGTTGCTTGATACGCCATCTATTCCAGCGTCGTATTATGTATGTGCGTCGCTGCAGGCTTTGAGCCGCTAACTGATACCACCCTTTCCACCAGTCTGCACCTAGGCTAGATATTCCGTCAAGCGCCCGCACCGCACCGCATATGGAAAATCAATGCGCGCCGTCTGCAAGCGCCCCGTCACTACGGGTCGGCTTATCGTTTCGCGAACCAATTAGGATAGTGTTCCTGATGCTTGGTCCCTAGCTAGTCTCCGGGTCGAGGATTTGGTCGATAATCGATTTTTTTTCGGTCGGCGTTAATTTCTGCAAAAGAGGCTGAGGTGGGGGCCAAGGTCTTGCTACGAAGTATAGCGACATGTCTCCCTGTCAGTGTTGTGTATATATAGCAGGCTTGTGCCACCTAGATAGACGTAGACTGAACCCCAACGCATGATCATTATCCTGTATTTCAGCAGTATGCGAACGGATATAGGTACCCCTCTCTTATGGAAGTGGTGAGATAGGGGAGGTTGTCAAAACACTGAGCACGACCCCAGAGAAATGCTCGCCAAATGGTTGTAGTCAATATACCAGGTATTCATCTAGCTCAGAAGATGACGCCGTAAAACCCTTGCCCTCTAATCCGGCGATCGCCGACCTTGAGATTAGGCGGACCGAGACCGACGAATCCCTTTTCGGTAACGAACACTGATTTCGTGAGGTCTCTGCGTCCGCCGGTCGACTCGTTCATGTCGACGTAGCCCTCGATATCCTAAATGTTGTAGCACGTCTTTTTGAACTTCCTCAAACTTCTCTTCGAGCACCGTATCGCCTCGGCAACGAAATCTCGAAGTCGACTGGTCGTGCTTGGTATAGAGCCGGACCAGCTGCCAGAGGGCTGATTCCGCCTCTGGATGACTTGAGTACGCGGTCGGGTGCCCCAGAAGGGGCTTCAGTTTAGAAATCCAAACTCGAGCGGGCCCTGCGGGCCATGCCCCAAGAATGTGCGCTGCATCTCGGGAGACTCCCTGCAGAATCGGAACGCGTTCGTCGCGGGAGCAGGGAGCACCGTCTTGGTGAGGAGACTGAAAGGATTCTGCAGTCGATGCCTGGAAATCTTTGAAGCCTGAGGTCCGAATCCGAAAGGCACGTCTTGGTGCCAACGCGGAACCCAATAGGGGAAGCGGTCGTTGCGAAGCTGCTGCGGCGGGGCGAGTGGCGATGATGCCATAGCATTCGACTGCTGGAGTGATGAAAAACCCAAACGCGCCAAGAAGTGTATTCTGAAGATTACCTAACTGCTAACCTGAACGGTGCCAAGAGAAATCTCTAGTGTTCTCATCGATTGTGGTCTTGAGGTCTCGTTGTTCTTCATGGTCCATGGGGAGTTGGCAGAACGCCAGCACATTCAATCCGTCGGCAGCCAGTATTAACTTAGCGACCGTCGTCATCACCTCGACGATGATTTTCCTGTAACTCACGGGGATCCTACTCGCTATCTCTTGGTCAACCAATCCCGAAACACCGTATACGTAATTCCAAGGATCCGTGCATTGCCGGCGGGCGTCCTTTACGTCGTACAGTCTGCTTGGCTAGCGAGTCGTCGTTGGAGCCGCCGTCAACCATTACGCGCACGATCCTGTCTAGCTGACGCCAGAGCGATATTGGCACTCCTAGCTTGGCCTTCAGGATGAAGACGGCTGCAGAAAGAGCGATGCTAGGCCACGGGACTTCCCCGCCATCCGCACACGACGAGGACATCCTTGGCAAGAGCCACTTCCTGAAGAGTCCAGACTCGGTGCCAATAAGGACGCCTAAACAGTGCTTCGACGGCGGACAACGGCACGTCGCGCCAGCTGGTCCGTCCCATGTCGCTCTGGCCTGTCGGTGCTTACAACTTGGCGCGCTCCTCGTCGCTCCTCAGAAAGTCATGCAGGGTGTTCATGAAGGCCACGGGCCGAGGGTGACTTGCGAAAGCAATTCCAAGGACTCCAGCGCACCGTCGCTGTTATCTGCCGCCGGTCCGATCCAAGAAATTACCAGCTCGGCTCTGCGGTATATATCGCCCATGAGCCGTAGCTGTACCCTCTCTCCTCCGCGTCGTTCTTGTTGATGCACACGGCGTCGACCCACAGGAGATAGGGGTCGGGAATCTCGATCCGCGCCACGCGACACAGCGCAACATGTAGATTGTGCGTGACTTGGAACTCGAAACCGGAGGTCTCTATTGGCACCGTCTCTGTGACGTTCCCCCAACACGTAGGAGAGACATCGGTAGGCGAGATTTTTATCGTCGAGAGACGCGACACGTAGACGCCAAGACGGTTTACTTCACCCATGGTAGAGTGACAGGAAATGTGCTTGACGCTGCGTAGGATCTAAGTATCCATACCATGATTCATACTCCTCTGAACGGTGGCAATCAGCCTTGCGTCTCCGTCGAGTCTAAGAATAGAAGCGGCGTTGAAGCGCTGTGAGCTGTACCGCAGAGTAGTACTGGGGAGACGCTAACCTTTTGGTACCACTGATACCGTGTTCTGCAACATTGCCGAACCATCTCTCTAGTCCTCCATTTCGGTACGATAACTCAGAGAGCCAGTGACATGTGCGCCACCTCGTATTTCATGGCAGGAGCCAGTCGAGTAACGTTAGATTATGAAAAGTGCACTTCTGGATATCTGCTGTCCATGAAATGAAATCAATTCGTTTTACAATACTCAAGCTTTAGACAAGCAGCAACTTAATTAATTGCCGGACTGCTTGGCTCTATTTTAGGACTGGTATATCAACGGGGTAGCTACACTAATATCTCTCTCACCCATACTCCGAAGCAATGAACGCTGATCAACTGTGCCTAGCCTCTGGTAGACAACCAAGTCAGGTGCGGGATGTTGTAACGAGGCACGAATCTGAATCCATAGTAGACGAAGTCATCGGGTAGAAGTCATCAATTAAATTACGCACATCTTCTACAAGTATAATACGATTCCACCGGACTCCAATCCGGTCCCGCCTCCAACGCTAATGACAGCTTCATGATATTCCTGTGACCTGAATGTGTCCGCCCACCAATGAAGCCTTTGGAGAACGCCTGGCTCCCACCTTTGTGAGAATGCGCAAGCAGAGAAATTACTGGCTGCAATAGAGAAATGTTGGGCCACGAGAGGCAGCCTAAAGATACGGCATCCACAGCGCATCGCATTGTGCGAGACTCATTGGGTTGACAGCCTTGGCGATGAGGTCAATGACCGTCTGACACGCCGGAAGGTTACCGACAGGGCACTGTGCCAAGCTGACTGCCCGCTTGACAATCATGTCACAGTTGGTCTGTACGGTGTCTCGGAGTTGAGTTTCGGTGAGGTGGACGGTACGGTGGCTGTTAGTAAACCACCAGATCATCTCGTCCCGTACGAAGAGGGTAAGTGCATGTTCGAGCTCGAATTCGGGTTCGGTCAAGCACCTCGCGATAGCCATGATCGAGGGACTGAAAATACCCTCGGTGGCTAAGGGGCCCATCAAGGTCTGCAGATTCGGAGTAAGACGGAAGGGTACAGGTTCGGGATTGTGGAAGAAAGGTTTGGTAGCCGCCATGTAGGACATGAGCTCGGATCCCCAGATCTTGCCCGAGCCACGGGCGATGTTGATCTTGTGGGGATATCGGCTCGTCATGTAGAGGATGTAAGTCATGAAAGTAAGAGCCGATAGCTGATAGGAGAACCTGCGGCGGAACAGCCAAAACTCGGAAAACTCGGGGAAAATGCTCTGGAAATAGTCTAGGACTATATGGTGCGGTACCCATTTCTCTTGAATCGCTGTGAAGACCTCGAGCCGAGCTGTTGCCATCTGATCAGGCTGTTTCTGGATTGGTTCGTCAGCCATTGCGGCAACTATATTTGAAGACATCAAACTTACGGATCCCTTCGGCTCAATTAGCCCTCTCAGCTTATCCATAGTAAATAGCACCGGCTCATCCTTCAGCATTCCATTGCGACGGCAATGATCTTCATAGATACCCTGCAGCGTGATGTACGAGGTATCTTCCTGCACAATTCTTATGTGTGGAGCAAGAGGGACCATTAACGGCAAGGTGAATTGGAGATCGCGGCGTCGGCTTTCCTTCTTCTTGGCCAGCGTCTGATTTAGATGCCGGAAGAGCTGCAAAACTCTTTCTTCTCTTCGGCTGTGCCGTGCCGCTGGGTGTTGAATGGCGAAGCAGTGGACGCTACCATCATGACCTCGGATCTTGAGTCTCCTATGTGACGTACCAATCGACCGGACAAGGTCGACGTTCGGTAGGAATCGATCAATCCGCACAAAGTCTTGGTTCTTGTCTTTGTGTTGTAAGTATTGCCCTGGTATCTCCACATCGTCAAACTTCTGATAGCGGAAGTCGCTTAAATGGCGGGAAAAAGCTTCCAGATAGGCACGGGGACTTCTGCGGTCCAGTTTCTCCTCGAACTTGTCACGCCATCGCCGTAGCTTGTGGATGTACTCGTACATAGTTGGTTTCACCTGCACGAAGTCGGCCTCGAAGGACTTCTTGATATGGGCCGGGAGGATCGTCTCGGCAAAACGTGTTATGTTGGTCTCTGTTGCAGAGGGCAGTTTGACATCCTTGGCGTACGAAGAAGGCATGCGACTGACATAGGCGAGGCTGTCATTGAGTAATGCGACGATTAGTCGGTACGCGTCTTCGTCAGGTGGACACTTGAAGTACTTCTGAATCTGGTCGACCATCGTCTCCATCGATAAAGCCAGCAGAGGAAATGCAGTCTTGAGGACCGACATGATCTCCTCGGTGAGCTCCCACGGCGGTTTCTTCTGCACGGCTGTTGATGACACGCCCTCCTTGCTGGGCTGCTGGTCCGCACTCGGCGCAGGAGCGGTATTTCCAGCTGGCGGGTTGCCGGATGTTCCGTTCGCTTCAGATCCCTCCGTCTTGGGCTGGGCATTGCCTTCGCCATTAGAAGTCTGTGGCCTGGAAGAGGCCTCTGGTTTTGGTTGAGGGATTTCCTGCTTCGGTGGTACAGGCGAGGCACTAGGCTTACCACTGCCAGCAGTAGACTGGGCCCGTTGGCGCGCTTTCTCTTTGGCCTCCTGGTTTTTCTTGATAGCCAGCATGTCTTCACGGCTGGTCCTCAATTGGAAATACAGGGATTGAGGATAGGCCTTGGCGATCTTCAGCAGGATGGCGTGGACTCTTGGTGCTTCCTTGTGACTCAGCCCGTTCAAGAGCTGCTGGATAAAGGTGATCCAATACCAGACGGGCGTTTCTCCCTTATAGTCGTCAAAGCCGGCGGCTATAGATCCACTGGCGTCGTCCAAGCTCAAGAGCCAGAGAATGCGCGCGATTAACTTTCGAGCTTTGCCGCTCTTATAACTGCCGATGGCCTGCAGGTACGAAGTCACAGCCTGTCTCGCGGAGTTCAGGTCTGTCGGGTCCTCTCTGAACTTGCGATCGTTAAAGTAGCCCCACTCAGCCCAGGCTTTGGCTTTACCGATGTCGTAGTACAAAGCTGTGCCATAGGCCGCATCGGCATCCTCCTTTTGCTTGAGCTTCTCCAAAAACATGCCCTTAAGTGTGTAGAACTCGGCTTTCTGTTGGTTGTTGAAGTAGTTCAGGTTGGTGTTGTTGATGACGTCCAAACCACTTGTCAGTTCGTCAGGATTCTCGTAATGACATCTGGCCTGTTCCCTCAGCTTGAGGAACGCCTCCTGGATTTCAATGTTCGGAAGCGTGTATATGCGACTCAGCTGGTTGATGCAAACTTCTGGGAGGTTGTGCTTTCGTGCAACATGGGCGAAACGGTTGATGATCCAGGCCGTCTCGTGGTATCCACGGTACGCGAAAGAAGCACCGTTGGCATTTTGCCCTTGCTGGGGTAGCAGTTGCAAGTAGGTGCTATTGATCAAGCCGAATATGTGTTGGCGCCACGTAACCAGGTCTTGCCAGTCTGTGATATCATCCCAGATATTAGGGAGCCTGTCCCGCCACGATCCTAAGAGCAACTTGAGCTCGCCAGACTTCACGTCCAGGTTTGCTTGGTTAGTGTTGGCCAAACTTTGACAGATAACGCTAGCGTCATGGAGCTCGACGAGTTGTTGGAAATTGTGGAGCATAGGGATATGGGCGGCGGTTAGGCGTTTCGGTAATTGATGCCATTTCCTTATGGAAAGCTGAATTGCTTCGTCGCACACACGGGAGAATTCTTGTGCAGTTTCCTGTTTGTTGTGGAACTTCAAAAGAGACATAAAGCCTTGGAAGAATGCCCTACGAGAAGTCGGAGCGTCCATTACCCCCTTGATAACTCCTTCCAGGCTGTCTCGGTGTTCCTGGTTCTGCCACATGTCGATGCTCCGCCAGCAACATTCCAGCAGAAGGTCTTGTAGATTCTCGTGCTTGGCAAAGTCCTGTAAAATATCCCACTGCTGAAGCTTCTCTGCACAGAGGACCCAGTGATCTTCCCAGAGCATATACTCGCCTTGTGAGAACGGAATGACGCCCGTACGGGCCTTTATCTGCGCGGCTTCGTACATCTTCTGAGCTTTATCCCACATGCCCATCTGTTCGTAAGAAAGACCTGCATTGGTCTCAACAAACTGGCATCTTCGCCGCCAGGTCCCGTAAAATAAGTCATCCTCTTTCAGACTCGAGTAGAGTTCGACCAAGGCGTCGAGCGTGCTCTCCCGCACATTAGCGGAATCAATGTCCGGTTTGATGGCAGCATTCTCGAGTTGAACTAAGGCTGTGTACCACGCATCGTAGGTCTTGGCCTCGAATTTCAGCACATGTGGGGGAATTTTACATTCTGGCCACGCCTTTGCTGCTCCGGCCAACAAAGACTGCACGACATTCGGTCGCTTGTCAATCTGTCGTGAATGGTAATCCTTGGTCAGCAGTACAACCATATGCTTTTCGAGGTCGGCCTTTTCTTCTCTTGCGGTGGCGGACCAGTACATCGGGAACAGAGTGACCCAGAGCTCACTAGCTAGGTTGTTGTCCACATGCTGGAGTTGGGCAAGAGGCTCAAAGATGTCACGGACTTTAACGTCACCCAGCTCGCCCATGAAGCGCCGATGATTGGCCATGAATGTTTCATATTTGTCATCAGCCATGTTGCCAGGTTCTCTTGGATCTTTCGCGTAAGTGCCGAATATCTGAGACGCGGGAAGCGTGCGGAAATCCTCTTGATGGAGTTGAGCGGTTGCGTTGGCCTCCACCGCGCCGAGAAGGAGTTGCGACGCCTGAGCTAACCAGAACGAATCTGCGAGAGTATCCCAGTTCTGCGACGAAATGACATACGAGAGACGGGCTGACGCAGTTTTGGATAGACTCTTATCAAATATCGCCATGAACCTGTTACGCATACTGACGTCTTGTGCTCTTGTCCCGATGAGGAATGCGTGCTCCATACGTACGGTGAGTTCCGTTCGAGTGATCTTCGGGTCCTCGTAGATGCGAATTACCAGTTCCAGAAACTTGGTCAACATCGTTGGATCAGTCCGGTGTTCAAAGGAAAGCATCTTGTGCAGGACGGCAGTTTTCTCCTTTAGCGTCGGCCATGTTCCTTCGGACCGGAAAACCCAGCCCTCGACCATTTCGAGGATCTTCTCGCATAGCGGGATATGATGCGATTTTTCAACGAGTGTAGCGAGGACGCTCAAGAACGGCCTGCGGCTGTCTCCAAGTATCTCCATGCGCATTGCGGTAACTTGGATTGCTTTGATCATCAGTGATGTCTGGATGTTCAAGTCATACTGAGACATTTGACCTGACTGGGCGTCAGGGTCTTGGGGTCGCAGCGGCGCAATATTCATCTGGTGAGTAGCGACACTATTGTAGTGTTGCACGTGGTCGCGGGCAAGCTTTTGTTGCAAGGCTTTCATCAGTGCCATGATATGCTGGTCAATGACTGAGGGCTTGCGCTGACCCAACGACCACAGTATATTGACCCCCGCAATGTAGTTGGCGGCGGCTAAGGTCTCCGTGGCTATTCCGGAAAGGAATGTGATGATCTCTGAGGTGGGTGCCTCTGGCTCACCTTCGGCATCGGCGTCCTCCATTGGAACGTCTTCGGGAACTGCGTCGAGAACGCGTTGAACTGTAGACTTGATGTCTCGACCGTCGTCATATTCCTTATCAGCCAGGTGCAAGCAATCCTGTAGTTCCGGGTTCTCAGACCGCAGACTTTTCTCTAGAACCTTCTGAACCGACGCCATATTCTTTAGGATCCATTCGTCCGATTTGAAGTTGAGGATGATCCGGACTACTTGCAGCGTATTTATGATATTGGTGATGAATTTCTCGTCGTAGTTCTCCTTATCCGACGGGTCGGCGCTGAGGATCTTCGTCGTCTTTTCACTCGCGAGAACGACCTCAGTGATGTTCGGAAACAAATCGACATCCAGGTCGCCCCAGTACTGTGGCTGGAGAAGGTTATATAAGAGTGACATGGCCTTTTTGCACAAATCAGTAGACTGAGGTGGCGGGGCGGGCCCAGAAGTCGGAGCCTGCTCTCTTGGCTTTGCTGAAGGTAACTGGTATCTCTCATTCAACTGAGCAATAAACTCAATCAAGTACTTGATCATCTTGTGCCGGAATGCAGGGGGAATCTGGAATTCTGATCGTTCCGAATGGAGAGACTGACGAACGGCTGGTGGCGAATCCACCTCTAATCGACGCTTCTTCGAGTTTGGCGACTCTGACAGTGGTCTCGGTTGGACGCTAGACTTGCCTTCTACCCGCCTCTGCTCCCATTCCCATATCAACCACATCATGTTCAGGGCCAGCTTCTTGCTCTCATTCGCGGAAGCTTGTGGTGTCGACACCTTTCTGAGTGATGTGATGATGAGAAGGGCGAACTTGTCCCTAGATTCGTAGAATAGGTTAGGATGTCTGACGAGGAAGTGAAAGATGCTGGTCATCTGTTGAACATTCTGGCCCTCCTCGGCCAAGATGCGACGCGGTGCCATGGCCCAAACAGCGTTGCGGTCTCCAGGCATGGCATTGCATCGTTTGGGCAAGACAGGCGCCATCAACTCAAGTGCCTGCGTCACCAGAGCACGGCCTTCATTCTGGTTTGTCCTCAAGAGCGAGTAGTATACTTGGGTGACTATCTTTGGGGGGGTCTCGTAGTGGGCAATGAAGTAGCCAATAACCACGTATGCGGCATGCTTGTTGATCACATCATCCAACCTGATATAGGTCCAACCGAACTTGATGATGTCTTTCCTGGCATCCTGGAGGATGGCATGATGATACTTGACCAGCATTGCAGAGAGTTGTAGGACTTCCATCCGGGTGTGGTCAATGCCAGGTTGCAGCAAGTCCTCTTGGGGATCGCCAAGATTAACCTTCCAAATTTTCATATTGATGGACTCTATGACCGACCTGTCCATCAGTCTCGGCGTCTTCGGCTGAGTTGGCTTGTTCCAATGCCGCATGATATCCATAGCGACAATTGGGTTGACAATGTTGCGAAGTAGAAAGCATTTGGTTCTTTGGGTAGAATTCCTGTCGGCGTAGACATCAAGGCAGCGGAGTATTACAGACTTCCAAAACTCGATCGAGTCGCTGCAAATGACATTCTTGTAGATATAGGAGTATAACGTGGGCGTAGCGCGGAATTCGTCTGCGGTGACGGACTCAATGAGGTTGAAGAGAGGCTCCAGGTCAGTCGGGTCCAATGCAAGCGCTCTCGTGAGGATTGCCATCAGCTGTTCAGCTGCCTGGTCAGCCGGAAGTCGCAAGGTCGGGGCCAGCTGATTTGCCCGAAGATATCGTTCGAGTTCTCTGCCAACCTGTTTCAACCAGGCGATCGTCTCTTTCCGTTCCATCCAGCTTTGCCTGTTGCCGTCCTGGCTCAGGGAGTCGATCACATTGATGGTGTTGATGACGGCTACGAATCTTGTTTCCTTGGAGGTGGAAACGACTTGGCTACACCATGCAATAAGCTGCGAAACGTGGTTTGAGGCATGCTCTCTGAGGTTGTGACACTCAGGATGCAAGAGAACTTGCGCTAAGAACCGACCATATTTGAGATCCTCCATCTTGTTGAGAAGGAAATCCCACGTCTCTTTAGGGTACCGGTTCAGATAATGACACAGCGGCTGCCGAAAGGGGCTATGATGAGTGCGCCGCAACTTTTCCTCGAGTTCCAAGCACGTGTCAATAAGTCGTTCCTTGAACTGCTCAGCAGCAGGAGGGAGGAGATGGAAGATATTGAAGACTGCAGCGATGACTTTCATTATACCATTCTGTTCAAAGAACGTAAACGAAAGCTGCTGGACGAGATTTGGCTCCGCAAGCACCTTGATGTGATCCAAGAGCCTAGCTCCGATTTCCACTTTAAAGTAAGTCGTGAGCAACCGTAGCAATCTCGCCAGATTGTCTAGGCCGTGCGTGCTAAGCCGCTTAGGGTCCTGAAGATTGGCTAGAACAGGCCTAAGCCCTTGCTGCAGGAGGTCTTTGGGAAGCTTATTCGTTTGCGACAGAACAGCCTTAAGAGCTTCGTTGGCCGCCTCAATAGTGGGTTTCGATTCCGAATACAGACACTTGAAGAATACGGACACAATTTTGGTACGCGTTGCATTGTTCGGGCCCTTTTGGAAATCGTCGAAGCTCATGGCCTTGCTAAGGATCTTGATACAAGCGACCCTAAGGTTGACGATAGACTCGTGAGTGCGGAACTCGGCAGGCTTACCCGCTAGTGACTCGTCCGTGGCATCCGCCAAAGCTAACGATTCCATGAGCAATCTGTTGAGGTTATCGTCGAAAGTGACAAAATCACTCTTCAAACTCATATAGTAGGCGATGGCATCGATATAGCCTATCTGCGTCGAGAATGGTAAGGCTCTAAGCGGTTTCGCATAGATCGGCTGCAAGAGGCGGTCCTTGTGAGGCTCAACAATTTCCCAGATCTCCGCTCCAGCCGCATTTGCTATAAGTTCTAGAGATCGTCTGGCCGTTCCACGGACATGGCTATTCATGTGAGAGAGCTCATCGTTGAAAAGGATGCAAATCTGGAATAGGCGCGGCATCTTAGCCTGCGGCTGGCTTCCAGGCAAAGGCAAGGCATCCTCTTTCTTGACGTTCTTAGTGATCCTCTTCAGAAGCACCTCGAGTGTGATTTGAGCGGAATTTCTTGTTTTCTCGGGGAGGTCTTGTGGCATGTCTTTGATGACGTACATCAAAGCCCTCACGAAATCCATTTGCTTGGACGCCACCCAAGCATCGCCGAGATCAACTTCGGTTAGCAGATATCTGATCCCGAGCGTGCCACCAGTCTTAGTGAACCATTCCTCTTCATGGCAACCGTGGCAGAAGGTTCTGCTGAGGTGGTTGAAGAAGCCCAGGCGGCCGACTTGAACCGCGGAGCCGAATATAGTAGCGGTAGAATCATAGACCGCTCGCACAGCCCGGAAGGCAGCATCGCGTACATCTGGAAGATCTGATGCGAGCGATTCGACGATAGCATCTGCTAAAACACGGGTATCGATGAATAAAGGCCCCTCGCCCGCTTTTGGGTCGAAGGGGCTCATCTCCCGCTTCAAGTCGACCAGGCCCCGCCCAATCTCGATGATGGTAAAGTGGCGGCACAAGTTCATCAAGAAAACATCGGCCTCCTCGCGAAACTCGGGAATCGACTCCGCGTACATGATCGCTTTGAGAAGCCGTTTCATGGTATCATCTTGCTCGTTCTTCTTTACGACAGATCGCTCCCGATCTGATGTATCGAATAATGAAACTTCTGTCGCCGGTCTCCGCATAAGAAGGTCTTGAGCGTAAAGCCGCACAAGTCGTGGTAGATCCTCAGGGAGATTGTCGAACCCGATACGCAGCTTCACCTGCGCTTTGATGAACTGAAGTGCTTGTCGCTTATAATAGCCATCGAGTTGTTTGGTCGTAGCTTGCTTTGAAGGCTTAGGGACTTCCATCAACTTGCGAATAGCCAAGTCGATACCAAGTTCAGCTGGAAACGCTCTATCTTTCTTCGATCCGATCAGCCGCACATCGAAGCTTGCCGGGTCATCGGCATAGCGCTGATAATTGACGGGGAGCGAGTCCGTCATGAATTTCCGGTTTCGACCGCCCAACTTGCCTAAAATACGCATCGTCGTATGGGCATGGAAGTGGCTGTAAGGATGCGGTTTCAAATGCTCGAATAGTGCGTTCATGAGTTCTTCGATCACTGGAGCCATGATGGGGTCCAGATAGTCAGCCGTGAGATTGTCAACGCAGAGCTCAAGCGTACGCAGTCCCTGGCCCACGAGGTCCGTCCCGGCTCGGAGGGCTACGACCAAAGGCCTCATCAAAAAGCTCAGATGAGGAAGCAAGTTGCTGAGGCGTGCGGGGACCGTTAGACATAGTTCAACGTACAAGTCCCGTTCGGCCGGTTTACGAGCAGCCATAAGAAGGGTGTTGAGAACATCGAGCAACATCTCGAGAAGCGGCAAGATCTGCTTGTAGAGATGCTCGAATTTTCCGCCACCAATACTCCGAAACAATGACCGAAGTAGCAGGAAATAGTTCATAGGCTCCTCTGCCTTAGTAGAAAGCTCAATTGACTTCGTAACGATGTCAACAACGTGGGGAAGTAAGACTTTCTCGTTCTGATTCGCGAACAGAGTAACAGCCATAAACGCAAGCTTGAAGAGGCGAAGAAGAATCGAAGACTTCTTAACGTCGGCCGAACCAACATCACCGATCCGTTCCATGAGGAATTTCAAGAGCATTCCGCAGAAGCTCGGCGAAGTAGCTTCGCTTGCTAGGAAAAACTGCGGGATGTGTAGAAGGGCTGTGTGCTCAAAGATCATCTCATAAAGCCGTGGTACCTCCTGCTGGAAAACTTCATGAAAAGTGGCAGGATCGATGCAATGAAAAACCGTCGCAAACGTCTCGAGAAGATCCTTTGCTTCCTTGCTACTGGACACCATGTAGAAATTCGCCATATACTCTACTGGGGAGGCATATTGCGATTCGGCCGCGGGTTTCTCAATCTCATAGTAACGAAATACGTAGGCTCCCTCCCGAAACAGCTTGATAATGACCTTGACTTCTTCCGCCGAGAATCCGTACGACACATCCTGCCAATGCGCTGGCGCGTTATTAGCATCGACCTGAGACGCTGCGTTGCATGTCTTAAGCTGGTAAAAAGTGTTCTTGAGACCGTTCATCAGATTCTTGAACAGAAATTTGTTGTCGTTTACTGGGTCGGCGTGACGGTCCCGGGGGTTCGACGTCTTAATTGGCATAGCGGTAAAGATGTCCGTCTCGTCCCATTCAGGCGGATGCTCCTTGTCGGCAAGGTACGTCTCAGGCGTCTGTTCAATGGCTTGTTGGCTATATAGCTTAGAAAGCTTCACAGCATTGGGATATTGCCTGTTCATAGCCGCAAACTTATCGCCGATCGCATTAAGGATCATGAGGAGATAGTGCCGAGCATCTACTTTGTTTGGCATCTTGGCGATGCACTCCGCCATGTTCAACAGAAGCTTCGCGCTCATAGTCTGAAAGCTTGTGCCAGGAAAGTTGTCTTGCAGGTTCCTCGTGTAAACCTCCACCGTCTTACGAATCTGGGCAGGCAACAGAGAGTCGCGGACATGATGTATCAAATCTGCTAGCATGCTGTATGCCAAAGGTCGCATAGTGTCGTAAACCGTTAAGCCATCGCCGATCAAAGTCTTCTCTTCAAGCAGCTCGTCGATCTTGGGAAGGAAGATCTTACGGAAATTGAAATTGATGATGTGCCGGATAGCAACCAGAAGTTCCTTGCGAGCGGCGGACTTCTCCCTTGGACAGTCTTGCAGGAGGCGGACGATGATCTCGGGTAGCGTAGGCAGGAAGTCCGCTAGCTGACTAGAATATTGGCGTAATAGATAGGCTAAGAAACTCATCGTCTTAACCTGGGCCGTGATAAACTCGCCGAAAGCTGCGCGGTTCTTGATATTAGGGCTAACGCCGGCAAAGACCACACCCTTAGCCCTCGCTTCTGCATGCGCCTGTTCCTGAGCTTTCGCCTGGAGGCAAAGAACTGACTTGATGAGCGGCACAAACGCCTTGACGTTCTGTTGGATCAAGTTCCGGTAGGTCTGGAAAACGGACACCACTATGATCGGGCATTCTGATAAGACCTTAAACGACTGCATTCCTTTTAACAAGGGCCGGCTCTGCTGTTGGAGATCCTGACCGAGGTCGGTGACTGACGCGACAGGCGACCCGGGCCGGGGCGACTGGAAGTTCGTCTGAGTACTACCGGGTGTGGACGGCGGTCCAGCCGCGTTAGGGTTGATGGATGTACTGTCCAGCTGTTCCCGCACGACCTTTTCCATCTGCTCAAAAAGCTCCTGGATCAAGTTCAGGAACGGCTGAACTTTCGTGTGGAGGACCTTGGGCTGATGGCGCATGATGTCCGATATTATCTTGACACACAACGTAGCATTGTCCTCATTGTCGTTCCGCACAAGGCTCATCAGAAGGTCGACTATCTCTCCGGCATATGGTTCGAACAGTTCCGGCGAGGTTTGCTGAGTTGGTAATCGGTGAAGGATCTCGAGGATGCAGTTCCGGAGTTTCTGGAGGACGAAGTCAGCAGGGGTCCAAGCATGGAACGTGGGAGATCCTGTTACCTGCTCCGGTGATGTGCTTTGGAAGATGCATGGTCCTCGGAGAATGTTGATGAATAACGGCATCACCCGCTTAAGAAAGATGCTATAGTTGGGGCCATTGGTATAGTGATCCAAGCTATCGCGCAGTGCAATGGCTGCATCGAGCTTGGCTTTCGGCTCTGGGAAACAAGGAGGTTAGTTTCAAGCTTGCAGGCACCCCGGAGTGGAAGTTGGGCATGGGAGCTCAACAAGAGCAAGGCGCCACCCTATTGGGAGCTTACCAGTTTCTTGGGTCGTCAATCGCTTGACGATGTCGTCAAATGCTGGCCCCGACATGATTGCGACTTCCACATGCGCGCAATGCGATTAAAGCGTCCATACGAATGTAATCAGTCCCGTGCATTCGTCATAACACTAAGTGGAAAAGTCCTTCAAGGCTGGTGACGGTTCGCCGGTGTGTTGTATACCAAAGGACGTTGTAAGTCAGTCCTTGCTGGCGGATGTAGGAAGAAGGCAATATCGACGGGAGAAAAAGAGGCAACAGGACGGAGCCTTAAGAAGTGTGTCTGTCTCACTCAATGTATGTAAAGAAAAAGAATGGCAGGGTATCACAAATTATCGATGAATGTAAGAGGGGAAGCCTGGGAGACAATCAGAACAACACAACGCTACATGACCTGTACTCTCGAACTATGACGAGGCAGAGAGCTCGAATTCTCTCTTAACTTGAGATTCGCGAAAGAGACGCGGGAGGACTTGAGAGTGGGCAGCAGCTTCGAGAAATCACTTGCGCTAGGCAACGGAAATACTAGCAACCGTCTGAGCTTCCGCGAAATCATTGGTTGCTTGGAAGCTTGGCAACTGCGGGTGTTCCCAATCAGGTTGAACGCTTCCTGCTGGACTAAAGCTTGTCCTGTTATCTTATCAACGAGATCTTATCTTATGTATCGCTTACCTTCTACAAGGTAAGGGAGGTTAAACTTCCGGCATCGTCATCCGTTTACCGAGTAATCGGTAGCCTAGCTGTCCGCCCATGTACTGGGCACCTGCAGTTATATTAGGGGAACGAAAAAGATCATCCAGAAGCAAGGAACCACCCACCGTAGAACAGATGCAATAGTAACACGAATACATTATCCCTACGTAAGCCCTTTTGATACAAGAGATTCTATCTACTTCGTACAACGTCATCAGAAGCACTTTGGTTCAAGTAATTGTCCTGCGATCTCGGCCCCTGGATCCACTTCGAAGCCCTGGTATCCGTACTCAAAACCAGCTCACAAGATGCCAACCAATAAGTCACCAGAGACATTTCCCTCAAGACTTCCAATTGCACAGTTTCGGCTTCATTGAATAGATCACACACGCGTCTGGTTGTATTTCTTCGCTTGCGGGGCGAAAAAGTATTGGTAAGTTGAGTTTGGACTCGCACGATCGCAATATCACATTAACAAGGGCCGGTAGCTAGGCTATATCTACCTAGATATACCCTATCTTTCGAAAGCCATGGCAGCTGATTCGCAGGGCGTCCCATCGGAACGCACGCATTCAGCTTTCTTTTATGGTCAGTATACGTGCATATATTGCCGATATTATAGGCTAATGTCTGGCGCTAACTATCGATAGGCACCTTGGTGAGGCTTATCTCATCCACACATAGAGGTGGCTCGTTGGCTTATACATATGTAACTAGATGGCCCCGGAAGTTTTCTTCACAGTCTGTTATAGGTTCGCGACGGACAACGTAGCCGTGCTCAGAAGTCTCCATCGCTTCCAGCCTGCAATCCTTCATGGATTCTCCCGACGGTCAGTAAAGATCATATACTTCCGGGGCCTTTCTCTTAGGCAACATACGTTGTTCAGCATGTCAATCTTAGGATGAGGTTGAAGTGCCTTCCTTGTGATATTTACCATCTAAGGCTGATATCCTAATCCGTAGCCGCGTCGAGCATGCGGACTATCCAGGAATTACGCCCGATCCCGACCACGAGGTCCGCGGGACGTACGTCACTGGACTAACGGATGCGAACATGGCCAAACTGGACCAGTTTGAGGGCAGCGAGTACGAGCGACGAACGGTCAAGGTCCGTCTCCTGACCAAGGTCGGAAATGACAAGGGGGAGGGCAATGTCGAGGGCGAAGAGGTCGAGTGCGAGACCTACGTCTTCATGTCACCGCAGTACTTGGAAGACCGCGAGTGGGACTTCGAGGAGTTTCGGACTCAAAAGATGAAGAAATGGACACACGAGGATTATGGTTTTGAGGATACCGACCACATCACCCCTCGAGAGGTTGACGGCGAGCAAGAGTCGGCGGCCGTATGTAAGTACCTGGTGTTATACGAATGAAAAGCTCAGGGGCTAGCTTCTCAGGCCTGATGAGCCGGCCCGACCTGCCTGTTTGAGATGGCTAACTCGTAGTAGGATGTCCAAGACCGCCACGGAGACCAGACTGCTATCTGCTATGGCAAAGCAATACGAGTATGACTGGCCACCAGCACTCCGAACCGGTCTGTGACCGCTGTCTTGTGAAAGGTCTCCACTCAACCTACGAATACCATAATGTTAGGCCGTTCTGTTCGGCCATGAGACACGATGTTGGATCGTTGTGGATGTTCGCTTAAGACTTGGAAACGAACGTGATTAAGGCCTACTGGGCAGGTGTTCTCATAGTAATACCAAGATCGCTGAAAGTGCGTTGGCCTCAGTCGAAACTGCCTGAGATTTAACTCTAGGAAGCCTACCAGTGTCAGTGACCATGGCTAGACCTGCCAAACGTTCTCTAAATACGTAGCTTTCCAAGGGCGAAACTGGCCGCCAAAGTGGTCGATAAGCATTCCCAATCAGCCTTTATTCACTTCAGGTGACCCAGTCGTCACCCGTCACAAGAAGGCGCATTCAAATAAGGCTGCAGCGGTGCCGAGATCGAGGCTAGTTGATTTGAGGGAACAATCGGAGTCCGGGCCGTGAACCCCCATTGCGCTCACGAGCGAAGCGAAACAGGCGATCTCCATTTGACAAATACGATGATTGCGTACGATGCTAAAATTCAAATTCTCCCTCTTTGCTATATCTGTCACATGCTTTCCGTATGAAGCCCGAGCTCTCACTTGGAGTCCTCACCAGAAGGCTGCACGTACATGTACACGTACACAAGTGCCGCCGTTAGCGTCGGCATTGTACCAGGGCTGGTCCTGGGGATGGCCCGCAGCCGGGGGACCTGGACCCACACTGAGCCGGTGGCTTGGCCGATAAAAGTTTGCCTGAATCGAATGATAAGAACTGGGTATTATACGAACTCAACAGCCCCTACAAAGCAACGTCACTTCTAATAATACAGTAAGTGTAGTAGCCATGGCTGAAAGCTTCTCGTCCGATTCACACCGGCGCCGATTCGAATGTTGAGCCGAGCGACCCTAATCCCATTACAACTGAAGCTCGTGGGGGGGCAGGCCGTGATCAAAATAATTGACACACTTTCTTAGGACCCACTAACCAAAAGTGTGTTAATTATTTTGATCACGACCTGGGGGGGGAGCAGCACATACTACCGGTACATGCTTGAATTTCTCAGTAGCTCCGATACTGAGTTCAGCGGATCGAGTTTGGAGACAGCGGCGCCTTTGATAGTAGTTGGTGATGACCAGGGTCTGATTCTTTGCTCTCTTCTCCTTTTGTTGAGTGGCGCATAAGGTAATCTGGCGAGGCATCCCTTCCATATCACCAGCGGCATCGGCCGGCAATATACCTGCATAAAGGAGTTTGCTAGTTAGGTACGTGGCTTGATATACCAAGGCATGCGCTCGGCCGCACGAGCTCTCGCTTCTGCTTCTCGAAAGGTGACGAGGTGGCATCTTTCAGCGGTTCTGTTTGGGCTCTGAGCAAACGGTTTAACTTGCAGCGAGATGCCGTGACATCGTAGCCAATCGATTTCAGTATACATATGGTTGCTATCAATCAAACAGACTCTCATAGGCCAATAAACGCGGGGTTGCCGCCTCCGCATGCAATCCTTTCCCCCCTCCCTTCACTAACAGGCATGGGCAGGAGGTGCTGGCCGGCGCGCACACAAAAATTATTGGTACCTAGTGGGTTACAGCGCGCAGTAAGCGGTACCTACATCTTGTCTTAAGCAAAACGACATCAATTGATGTGATTGACCGCAAGGGACGGTGGCAAAGCTCATAGGTCACATCTTCACAAATCCATGAAACTGACACTGTTTCACCATCAGCATGCTAAGTAACCTAATAAATTCCCCACATTGACAGATCATTCGTTAGCTTCCATAGCCCCTGCCTCTTGCAGAGAGCCTAAAAGGCAATAGCCAAGCATTCGATTAAAAGGGGGGGGCACGAGGGACTAGGGAGGGGCAAAGGGGCTCAGCGTTCCATCGACCGCGGCAAAGGGACGAATCGGTGCAGGCCCCCAATTGGAGAAAATTTACCCCTGACTGGCTGGGTACCGACTCTGGAGAACTTCGGTTTCTGGTACGTACACCATGTTGTACCCAACGGACCTAATACGAAGGGGCCCACTTAGACATGTTCCCGATTAGACATGATTCCCGATTAAGTACAGTGGGAGGCTTGAGGCTCCAGCGAGTGGCTGAGTTCGCCTCTGCATTCGCGTTGTAGACTTCGGAGGGGTGAAAAGAAAGGCCATCCAGATGTCAAGTCGTAGGCAGCCCCTGAGAAAATCTTCAAATACGCCACCCCGCATGTGTTGCAGCAGTTCGTCACCTGAGGGTGACATCGCCAATAGAAGCTAGTGTGGCCGAATGGTGACCTGATTAGCAGCCAAGTACGACCAAATCGGGCAACCTGCTTGATTGGCCGACAAGCTTCCTTTCCTTTCTGAGTCTCAGCTTGGACGTCAATTCAGCCTGTAGCCATGACAATGCGTCGAGTTGATGAGGTTAATTCCTGTCATTGTAAATCCTCGGGCTGGCGCAGGACTATGAAAATTGATAAGGGTTTCACTATGTACCAGTCATCAGCCCTTTCCTGGATGTCATGATACCTCTCCCATCCTATGACAGATTCAGGGGCCCTTTTTCTTTTTCGGCGATCTTTTGAACCCCTCCAAAAGGAATTTCTCGTGCCGCCAATGAAACCCTCCAGACCAACCAGTCATTGGTCTGCTAAGTCAGTACGAAGCAACCCACGGAATCTCAAATGAGCCTATCATAAGTTAGAATTGTGTCCCTTCGTTTCCCCCCTGACCTGGCCTGCTTCGGAATGATCGCCATGGCTAAGCTCTACTGGCTAGTCTCCGTTGCCACTTACCTCCCGGCTCAGGGACCGGGCAATTTTTATAGGCTCTAAGCGGATCCCCCTTAGTAGGTAGGGAGGGAACCCAGTTTCTACCCCACTATTGTCATGTCCAATCAGTGTCAACTCAACGACTGTACCTGCAGAAGCCAAGGCTAGTCGCCCTGACTATCCCGTCACTGTACGTGACTAGGCCGAGTTACTGCAATCGTCCTCCATCTTTTGCCCTTCTTTTGTCTATTATAAGACTGCACCAAGAGCCGCTCAAGTCGTTCGTTTCGTTTCTTCTCTCTTCACGCCTGTGGCAGCAGTCTCTACGACACCAGCATCTCTACGAGAGTCCCTCTTTCACTCTTTAAAGGCTAGTCCTTTTCCTGAACCTGTGTTTCTTCGACTTAAACCGCCTGGAGCAGTACTGTCCTTTGAGTCCACTCAGAAGAATCACCTCGATCCCGCTCTCTTGTCAACTGATCGTTTAAGCTTTGTTCCCTTGCTAGAAACAAAGCGGTTGAGGTCAGTAAATCCCTCGTCTCTTTCTGCTGGTCTATTCTCTCGGGCCGCCATAATAGCTTTGTCCACCCGCTGCCTTGTGCGTGCTCGTCAAGGAGATCGTGAAGAAACACGAAGAGGGTTTCGTTTGTTTCTATACGCTCCTTTAGGACTGTCAGGACAAAGACATAGCATATCGCTTGAGTATTTAAATCTCATGTCTTAACCACGAACTAACTCATATCCCATCAGACACCACTACGAACATCAGCTTTAGAAGCAACACCGATCACTTACTATTCACTTCTTACATCATTTCGAGGTTTCTCGCTGGAACGAAAATATCTCAAATTCAACAATATGTACTGCACTAAGACTCTCGCTGCTGCTGGGCTCCTGGCTGTTGCCAATGCCCACATGTTGATGCAGAACCCCGTGCCCTTCCCTTCGCAAAACCTTGGAGGCAACGGCCCCCTGGCGGACGACGGCAGCAACTTCCCTTGCAAGTACACTGGACCCGATACATACGCCAATGGTGAAGCCAATGTCTATCCTCAGGGCTCGAAGCAGAAGCTTCAGACCATCGGACAGGCTGTTCACGGTGGAGGCAGTTGCCAGATCAGCATCACCTACGACACTGCGCCTACGAAGGGCTCGGTCTGGAAAGTCATCCACAGCATTGAGGGTGGCTGCCCAGCAAGGAACGCAGCGGGTAACGCAGGTGACAACCCAAATGCTGTTGCTCCTGACGAGTACGAATTCACTATCCCTGACGACCTCCCCACTGGCAAGGGCGTCATCGCTTGGTCATGGATCAACCGTATTGGTAACCCCGAATTCTACATGAACTGCGGCGCTGTCGAGATCACCGGAAACGGGGGTGACAAGGCCGCGTACGACGCGCTCCCGGATATGGCAGTTATCAACATCATGCAACCCAATAAAAAAGGGTCCGGTACGGACGTTAAGTTCGCCAACCCCGGCAAGTCCGTCGAGAACAACTTGGGCCCGTGGGATATTGTGGATGAGAGTGGCGATCTGGGTGCGGGCGCCCCCTACTCGCCCCCAGCCGTGAGTTCGACTGCTGCGGCCACTCCAAGTGCGACTTTGCCCGGAGGCGTCTTCATTACGGTCGAGCCTAGCGCAACCACTTTTCCCACACAAGCGCCCACGAGCGCTCCCGTCGTCGAGGCACCGACCACCGTCTCGCCCCCCGCTGCTGCCCCGACCGGTGGTGCCGGCAACGGTGGCGCTGCGGGCGCTCTCACGGGTGCCTGCCCGACTGAGGGTACCTTCAACTGCATCGACGGCACCTCATTCCAGCAGTGCGGCAGCGGTGTGTGGAGCGTCGCGACCCCCATGGCTCCCGGCACGCAATGTACTCCAGGCCAGTCAACCAGCATGAGCGTCAACGCTGCCGGCAAGAAGCGCTCCGCCAGGTGTTTCCGGGCCTAAGCGAGCTCTAGTTGCGATTTCGTGGGGGAGTCGTCCAAGTTGGATTGGGCATTCCGGGGCATAGGGCCAGGATTTTTAGGGGCTCTATAGAAAACTCTGTATCACAGATCACTTTTCCTGTATATATTTCACACACTTGCAGTTCAGTATACCCACCGAATATGAATGCCTGTTTTGAGCACATGAGGAGTGCATACCATGCTCACCATTTATTAAGCTTAGAGCCGAGGAAGGCGGCTGTTGATGATCGTAAGTCATGTCTTCGTCATGATGTCCTCGAGCAATAAGGGAACAGTTTATCTCAGCTGGCTGAGGCCCAGTTTCAGTTTTTGAATGCTTGGCATATTATGTGTACTCTACTTTTTGATGGTGTGCTGGAGATCGGTGAACGCCCGGCCTCTGGCGTATATCTTGGCTGTATGAAAAGGTGCTAAACAAAGAATGTGCACAATAAAGCGGCGGCCTTGGCCGTAGCTGCGCCGTTCAAGCCCCTAATTTAAACTATTTATCTCAGACCTCAGGGGAGGATCACCCGCACGCCCTCCGAGCCCCTTAATCACTCAATAAGCAGAAGCCATCTTGTCGATCTCCCAAAGTGACCTCCGATCTGGACAGTCTTGTCCTTCACGCCTCTTCTAGTAGGTATCCAAAACCCTTGCGCAACCGTCGCCGGGGGCCACCTCCCCGCTCCTTGGCGGTACTAACGGCATTCGACCTCAGAGGTTCCCGTAACCTATGCCGTTACTTCGCTGGTGAAATACTGTCTATGGGGGTTGAATGGCTTTTATCCGTGATACCTCCTTTGTATCGTGTGACGGAGCGCCTTACACCATATGAGATCGTGCAGGTTGCCTGATGGCTTCACTCTGGGAGCTTTCTGGTTGCGCCGCTGCGGCTGCGACCCTCTTCCCGACTACCTAACCACTACAATTCCGCCGTCGTAGACCCGCGGCGCGTATTCGTGCTTAGACCCCGATTGGTTACGCTGGAATGCCATACGGCAGACGGACCCGGACTTCTCCGTATGGCTTGACGACAGTGCCACTCTCCACCAAGCCATAGTCCTGTCAATGAACTACTGAGCCGGGGGGTGGCTGGGTTGAGACTGCAATGCTCAGTCTATTCAGATAACGTAGAGATTTTGATCTCGTGAGAGTTCTCGCCCTCCGTGAGCCACTTGCTGTTGTCGAGCTTGGTATAGAGTTGATCCTGTGGGGCAGCTGCACCCCCTTTACCCGCACTTGCGTGTGACAGCTACAAGAAGCTTCGCTCGGCTTAAAAGTGGTATAAACCAGAGGTCCATATCCCTTCGTCGCAATTGCCAACACTACATCATTTTGGTTCTGTTCCGTTGGCGGCATTATGAGTTACGCCATCACATTGCTACATTGAGGAACTCGCAGTCTTACAATTTGTTCCCACAGTGTCCCTGCCACGTATCAGCCGCGAGATTTTGCCCAGCTAGTAGACTCAGTCTCACACTCAACCTCACATAGATTAAGTTGCAAACTTATATTTTTCTGAGACTTAAGTCTATATGAGGATTTTTTTTTTCAAAGCCATACATCATTATGCGATGACCACCTCAGGTACCGCTGGAGCTTTTCGATCGTGGAACCGGGGATCCTTGTATCCCCCCGCTCCAATGCCTTCACGTCCACCGGGACGACATATGGATCGACGTCGATGCCTAGGTGGACCTTTCCATCAATGCCAAGGTAGTGGCCGAAACCGAAAGTAGATGACGCTGCTTGCTTTTCGTCCAGCGGGTTTTTCCATCCCTCGCTCGCAAGATGGCTGGATGCGGTGTAGCCTAATATAGAGGCGATGGTCGTAGGCATTCTAGGCAAGTAGACTGCCGTACCACGCCAGTAAATAAAAGTCGCCGTGATGATGTTGATCGCCAACACGAGCGTGCTGACTACGAAAGCACCTCGAGCCATGAACAACCGCGTCTCAGTGGTCATTCTTTTCCCCATCACCACGGGACCGTCCTCCTCGTAATCTTCGAATATCTGGGGAACAGTGTAAAGCAACGCGGCGAACGTCTGTTTGTAGATCCGCTCGACCTGTGGGATCAGGATCTGGGGGTCGGGGACATCCTCCGAGGGGTCGACCAAGGCAGTATTATCGTCGTTCAGAATTGTGAGGAAATAATGCATCCAATCGTTTGTTATCACATCATTATGCCAACGGACCCCGGTTGGTTGAAACATAGAGTTCGTCTCCCTTAAAAGTTGACTCACACTTGATGGACCCAGATCTCCATTGTAAGTCTCCCGGGCGTCATCCAATATTTCGGCGCTTAGGACATGCCCCTCGGAATCAACGGCTAGGTCGAAGAATCTCGAAATGACGACAGGTTCGCACGCGAAAAACCTCGAGTTTATAACTGCCTTCGATGTGCCATTCGACGCGATACTCCGTCCCCATCCCATCGTAAAGATTTCGCCGCATTCGCCGACAGGATAATTAACCCCAGCCGAAATATTGGATCCTGTTGACATGGAGCCAACATGCTCGTGTGCAATCGGCCCCTCCAGTGGGACATACTTATGTTCGTACACTGGAAAGAACGGTGCATAGCATTCTGCTGGGGATTGGTCGGTGCCCTTTCCGGTCCGACTAACATCGGAAAGCAGCGGCGAGCACGAAGGTAGGACGCCGAAGCCTCTAGTCTTGACTGTGAAGTAGTCCGACGTGGTGCCAATCTCATCTTCATGAGTGAGAGGTGGAAAGAAGAATTCCCCAGTGAGCCAGGGGGGTAATGGTGTGCCATACGACATATTGGCCATTGTGACAAAAAGTGATCCTGGTATGCATTCGCGTCCTTGGATATAAAACTCGAAAATCTCTCGAATGAGCGGTTACTGATCGTGGGCGCATAAGTTTGTCGAAACGGTGTCGGTTGATCAACCGCGACCAGTCTTTCATTGAAAAGACCACCGAGCCCAACCGTCAACACGTTAGCGAGAATAGAAGTCGAGCACAGCAGCGCCAAAAGATAGTGTCGGTTCTTCAATGCCTGCCCGATAGCAAGCGGTGGCGGAACCGTTGTATAGCGTGTTGATATTGATTGAGAAGGTCTGCTGTGCTGGTGGTACAAGTCTCTGAATGGTTGCGTTAGGCCTACTAACCGGTTTAGCAAGACCCAAAAGGTGCCGACGAGCGTGGCGAAGACGACAGGAAGATAGTTCTTGACTACTTGTTGGACTTCAAATTGATCAAAAAGTCGAGAGAGACCTTGAGCCCAAGTTAGATGTAAAGGGGGTCACGGGTGGCGGATGTACTCACCTCTTTGGTCGATTTCCGTTCGCCTCAAATAACATAGTAATGCAATTGCCAATGCCATTATCGAGACAAACAGGACACCGATGCCTACTTGTAGAGCCAGCGGCTTATCTGGCTTGTAATGGCCACGTAAGCCATTCTTCCTGACGCTGACGTGACTAATTGGAACGTTCTCCTCTTGGTCTGTCGTCGTTACTTCGAGTCTCGGTCTAGAGCCATTCGCCGCCTCCCTCAGCGAGAATCTAAAAGCTTCCAAGCCCTGTCGGAGGCCGCTTTCGTCCGTAAAGTCTTTATCAGAAAAAATGGATTTTGTATCCTTGCTGCTTCGGACAATGTCCACAAGGGCATTGATGGAGCCTGGATCGGAGTCCAGTTTGCTGCGGCTTCGGCGACACAGATATAAAAGAAAGGATCCAAGTCTAGCAATAAGCAACAAGAGTCCCTCGACGGCCACTGCAAACGGCCTACTTATGACCAGTCCATAGCGGATAAAATAAACGGAGCCCGTAGACCCATTTCCCGGCGTCTGTTCTTGGAGCGTGCGACTTATCGCAATGGAAAATAATACTTTATGAACCTTCTCGAACGCTGACGCCAACTCTGTGTCGTTGTCGTACTTTTCGAGCGGTAAAGGATGAATTCCGAGGGCGAACCCTATTATCGGCTTGATGTGGGCGGACGGGGGATAATCGGTCGTCCGCCATGCTGTATCGACACGTCGGAAGAATGATGTATTTTTCAGATAGCCTAGTTCGAAGTCCGCGGGGACGGCATTGTTTAGTAAGAATTCGAAAGCCGTCGAGTTGAACTCATCTTCAGTAAGAACTTCAGGGGGGCCTAACCTTGGACCCCACCTAATGCATAGACCTAGCAATGCATAAGGACTTCCACCAAAAGCCGCGATATATAAAAACTAATAATAAAATAACAAAAATATATATAATAAAATAAAAGCTATACATATATAAAGAGCATTATAATTCACTAAGAAAACAGGTTTAAACTATATAAGTACTTTGTAATACTTTTTAAATATTTTATAAATATTAAAATATATATATAAATTTAAATTTTTTAAATGTTAAAATTATAAAATTTAAGAATGTAATCGTGATAATTGTAAAATATAATAATTGGATTTTGAGTTTATAAAAAGCTTAATTTTATAAGTGCTTTAAATGATAAATACTTTAAGGTTAAGTTACAATATACTAAACAACGTTTTAATTTCTTATTTTATTAAAGTTACTATAAATTTAAACAAAACCTTACATAGTTATACGTTTTAATATTTAAAATATGATATTTTATTAACAAAAGATTTCACCGCGTTTTTGTACATGAATACAAGGTTAATTTTATAAAGTATATATCAGAACATAAAATTAATATATACTAAGTATATAACTTACGATTTCTGAAAAAATATATAAATATAAAAAGATTAAAGATGAACTTATATAATTTAGCAAATTATGTTTTAATTCAATTTTTAATTAATATTTTATAATATTTTATGATTTTTCTAACGAATTTTCAAAAACTGTAAGAATTAAAACGTAATTTTGAAGTACTAATATAAGTATAAAGACGGAAATTGAAAGATAAAACCAAAACAAGTAAATATATATACTCGTTACAATTATTAAATTTAATAATAAATAAATTAAAAGCGTTTTAAAAAATATATAATTGTACTTTAACATCTAGACTTAATAATATAAAATGAAACAAGGTAATTACATATAATTTCTTTCTAGTTATACGTAATATATATTAAACCTTATTGTATAACATTTCTTATATTAATAATTCGTATTATAAGGTAATTATTTATGAAATTCTATATTTATTATCACATAAAACAAATATTAAAATATATAAGCTTATTAGTTATTTTAACTTTAATTATATAATATAAGTACCTTATACGTATAAATAAGATAAGGTCTTTTGTAAATTTAAAAGCCGTTTTATTTTATCTTTTTTTGTTATTCTATTATTAGTTTTTGTATATCACGGGTTTTGGTGGAAATCATTATGCATTGCTAGGTCTATGCATTAGGTGGGGTCCAAGGTTAGCACTGCCAAGGAATTACCCTGCGGTTTCAAACTATCAGCTGAAATCGTGCCAGAGACGTTCTGTTTCCAATATCGTGTTTCACAGAACAAGGATGTTACGTGGGGATCTGTGACATTGGACCCAATAGAAGACCAGGCGATGAGGAGACGATGAGTAGACCCCGTCGAGCAGACACCGCCTTCAAGGCCTGGATCAGCACTCGCACTGCCATGATAGCCGATGTAAAGCATGAGCCCCGGCTTCCCGTAGGTATTAACGTTAAGCATTGTCGCTTTGCAATCTAGGTTGTTGGTGATGTTGGTGGTTGCGTCAGATCGCATTTCTAGAGTCCCCGGTGAGCAAGATAGACTTGTTGAGAGTTTGGTGGTGACGATGGTGAAGTTAGTATCCGCCTCTGATCTAGCTATAGCCTCCCGGCTTTGTACCGGAAGCAGCGCATACTCGGGTGTCGTGAATGGCGGTAACTCTTGTTCTAGCCATGTCACGGCGTACCCGTTCGCTAAGACTTCTAGGTCCATACGCGTACTTTGTTCCGAGATAGGCGCTAGCTCAGAAGGAGGCTCTAAGGGCATTCCGTTTATCAGTGTTACCGGCTCTGTAGCAAATATCGCGGACTGTAAGGGCGTAAGGGCGTAGAAGGTAATCACTATAATCAACCCAGATATGAACACTGGCCAATGTCTGGGGTGTGTCAGCCAGCAAAAGTTGAAAGGTGTAGTAGACTCTGTACTTGCATGCGGAAACTCTAGGTGAAGGCTGTCAAAAGCAGTGCTCACCTTCTTCGAGCCGCTGTGAATGGGACGAAAAGTGTAAATTCGAAAGGATAGTCAAGTAATAAAGAGTTTGATGCCGTTGCACCGTCGGGCCGGGACAACTCCAACCATGGTTGTACTGTAGGAATCGGGATTAATGGGGAACTACTACCCAACTCCGTTGAGTGCTTACATCGTTCGATATCCAAATCGATCCAGCTCCAGGCCAAACCATATATGACGGCTATGATTGTCGGCAGGTATAAGTAGCTGAAAGTAGTAATAGGTGAAAACCCGCCGGGGGAGTCCACTGTTGTCAAGGCTCCGTAGCTTTGACTTATTTGAGCCAGGGTCTCAATTATGCCAGCTAACGCAACTGTGACGGCAATGGTCATCACCAGCGAAGGTGTCCTTATTGACCAGGGCTTCCAGCCGTTACCTTCTATGGATCATACTCGCGTCAGCATCAAATCTCAAGGAGCCATAATTTGAAGGAGACCTACTTGAGTCAACCTCCTTCGGTTGGCGCTTCGCTCCCAATGGGAACCTGCGCCTTTCTGTCCTGGTCGAGGCATCGTGTTGACTACTAACAGTTTCGATAGAGACACGGTTTTAGTCTGGGCCACTTTCGGATTGAGAGGTTGTTATATCTGGCTGGTGAGCTCTGGAAGCCGACATAGGGGTCAATTATACACCAATCAGAGGTTGGCACAAGTTATGCGGGCAAGCAGATAATGAGAGACTTTGATACTTGACACACAACGAGATTCAACTAAGAGACAGCCGAGGGCAACCGACCATAACAGGAGGCGAGCTCTTTCATATAGATTCACCATAGACTAGTTAATCGCGAGCATGCCCTGAAACTGTGCAGGAAAAGCTAGGCCCGAAGAGGCTGCTCTCGGCTACAGAGGTAGGCTTCAAAAAGGCAGCCCAGTAACGATGCGACTGCATCTCTTTCAATGATTGGCCGCCCATATCAGATCGACCTTGTTGAAGAGTCTGTTGGTGATATCAAAATTGTATGCGGTTTTGGGTCTGCCAACGTTAAGCGGGACAAGAGCTCTACCAAGCGCCGGACGGGGGGGCCGTCCCATTGGGGATCTGCAGCTAGCGAAGCTTGTCGCCGCATGATTTGCCAGAGCTATTGCCCAAGCCGCCTAGGGCAGGTCGTAGGAGCCGGTGCGGGGCAGCAACAGATTCTAGGTATATACGTAGTAGCAGGCCGAGATAAATCTACGCTATCAAGGACCTCTAAGACGCGTTAAACATAGCCCATATTAAAAAAGAGCCATCCTATTGGGGCTATATTTTATTTTTCCTAAGTACCTTGACAGCTGTCAGCTTCCTGGTAGCCTGTATGTGGGCCTCCTATACCCCCTTAATTCCTGCTTCTAACTGTTACACCTAATTTTGTATGTGTTTTCCAACGTATTTAATTGATACTAACATTTTAATAATATAATTATTATATTTTAACATTACATAAAATATAACGTATTATAATAATATATATAAAAATCTGTTAATTTTTTATTAGGTTTAATACTTGCTTAATTTTTTTAACTTTTTTAACTTTTTTAAATTTCTTAAGTTTTAATTTTTTTAGAATTTCGTTAATACTATAATAATCGTAAAAATTAGCGTTAAGGGTTTTATCTCGGGTTTTATTAACGCGTTACCGTTTAGCAGTTTTTACCATTATTAAGGCCGCTTTCGAGTAATAAAGGAAGGTATATTATATTATACCGATTAATAAGAAAAATGCTTTAAAAAAGGGGTTTATAAACGTAACGATATGGTATTGTTATTATAGTTATTATCGTTATTATTATTGTTATTATATATAAAGTTGCAAGTAAGTACGAAAAAAAAACGGAATAAGTTGATAATAATAAATAATTAAAAATCGCACTTAAAGCGTTAGCGTTTTTACACTTAGGTGGCAGGGTGGATCTCCTTCCACCTACAAGGAAGCTGGCAGCAGTAAACTTATTCAGGAAAAATAAAATATAGCCCTAATAGGATAGCTCTTAATTAACTATTAAACTTAAACGTACGGGTTTATGTTAGCAGAAGTATCGTATTGTTTAAGTAATAAGGGAATAATTTAGTTACGTCTCGTAATAGTAAGGGTGTTTTAAGTAACGAAGTTGTATTACAAGCTGTCGCTATTTAACTATGGGATCTAACGAGTATATATATTCTAATTCTGGCTTAAATGAGCTTAACCGGCTTAATCCTCCCTTAAATATTTAAGTCGTTTTAAATCTCTTAAGCTATTTTTACTTACTTAAAAGGTTTAAACCTTTATAACCAATTAAATTATTTAAGTTTATTAAGCCGGTTACGTAATTTATAACCCGAGGTTAAGGCCAGTTTTTGCACTTTCTGATCGTGTAGGTAGGTTAAGTTTGTTAAGCTATAATACGATTTTCTTTTTTATAGGATTTTTGTTTTAAAAAACTACTTGCGCGAGCTTAGTAAGTACTTTTTCCTTTTTTTCTTTATTACCTTAACCGTTATATTTAATCGTATTAAAGAGTAACGTTTTTATAAGCGTAATAATACGTTTATTTTATTTAAGCGAATGAAACGTTTTCGTTTTAATATATTAAAGTTTTTTTTCATTTTTGTTATATATTGAAATATAAAACTTATAAAGTATATTTTAATTCTAGAAAGTATATTTATTATACCGAATACGGTAATATTTATAACTTATTTAGTTTTTACGAAGTTAAGTATAACCGCTTAATTTCTCGAAAAAATCGTTTCGATTTTTAAAAACGTTTAACGAAAAATGAATTTTTTAAAGTTTATTAGTAATTAAACGAATTATTTAATTATTTAATCCGTTTTCGAAATTTAATTTTTTTACGTAAGCGCGAGATCGAGATGCGGCGTAAAAGTATTTAGGATATTAAAGTAATAGGAAAATTCGAACGCCTTAAAAAGAAATAAAAACGTTTAAAAGTTGCCGTAGTAATTACGTTGATATAAATGGTGAGCTTATTTAACTAGATTAGTATCGAGGTTATTAATTAGTAGATTATTATTTAAAGCGCGCCCGGTATTATTAATAAAAATTTTATAATAATAATTAACATACTATATAAACGAATCGAATAATTTTTCGCATTTTATAATAACAAATTTAAATTACTTAATTATAACGTAATAAATTAATTTAAATTAAACAGATTTTTCGTGGTTAAACGCTTTTATATCTTTTTTATAAATACGCGCATTATGTCCGGATTTACCGTAAACGCCATATTTTCGTTCTTTCGCTTAAATTTTCTATGATAATTATGTTCGGCCGTTATTAACTGTAATTATTTATTACTACTTTTGTTCGTAGGTATAAAAGTTTGTATTTTTTAATAGTAAATGTTCTTTTTTTTTAAAAAAGAAAACGTTTATTTTTAATTTTCTAGTATTTATTAAGGATATAATTCGTTTCGCGTAATAAGCCGTATTTTTTTTAAAGAAAAACCGTTTCCGTATAATAGTATAAGTTTATTTTTTGTTGAAAAATTAAATTATTTAAATATTTTTGTTAGCAAATTACTTTAGTAAATTTAATTCTTTTTTTATAAATAACGCTTTCGTTAAATTATTTCGGTAATATTCCTAAAAACTTTCGCAGGTAGAGAAATAATGGAATTAGTAAAAAAAAAAGAAAAAAAAAATCGGTGTAAGCATAATTAGAATTTTAATTCAGAAAAAACGCGATTAAGATCGAATAAAACAAAATTTACTTTTATGAATCCCGATTTGATATTATCGGTTATTATGGCGGTTTTAAACGCGTTATATAAACCGGTAATAAAATCTTCCTTAATAATATAAGTAACCTAACGTCGTATAAAATTTTTAATATATAGAGAATAAGCGCGCTTTAACGGGGAAAAATAAGATACGTCGAAAAGTTAAAATAAATAAAAGGAATTAACGGGTATATAAAACGTAATAATATTATAGTTAGCGTAATACTTTTCGAATTTTATCGAATAATAATTTTCATAACCGTCGAGGATAAGGAAATATTTCGATTTCTTCGTACGCGTTCGAATATGTTAATCCGAATATTCGACCTATTTTAAACCTAGTTCATTTATTATTTAACCGTTTTCGTTTACGATAATTTTTTAATCGGATAAAAATGGGTTCTCCGCGAATTAACGAAAAAAGTAGTTTTTCTTCGTAAAAACAATAAATAAGGATAAGGCTTAACCTTAAAAGTTAATAACTTATATTATTATAAATTATTCTTGATTTCTTTATTAAGTTTATTTATGTTTTTTCGGTTTTTTAATATTAGTAAAAACCATACCGGTTGTTATAAAAAGCTTTATTAAAAACTTTATTTCGTTAAAATTATAGATATTTTTTCCGTAATACCGAATTTTACGATTATAACCCGAATAAGCTTAAATTATTTATGAAATATTTTTAATTTTTCGCATAACTGTTTTTGATATTTTATTTTTTTAATTTGAATGTATTTCAAATTTTTATTACCGTTTAATAAAGTTAATTACTTAATTAATTTCGATACGTTCCGTAGTATGTTATATAAGTAATAAATTTACTATATTTTTAATATGCTAACGCCGGATAAAAAACGTTCGTGTATTTAAGTTAAGGATTTATTTAATAATCGATTTTCTTTTTCGGTTAACGTTAATTTCCGCGAATTAGAAGTAATATAGGTTTAAATACATATATTGTTATAATGGTTATATAACGTAATTTGTATAATTTGGTAAGTAAAATTAAATGTCATATAATTAAATTTCGGCGTTCGTTTTTAATTTAAATAACTAGGTTTATTTTTGCTTTTTCTGTAAACCGTTTCATATTATTAGTATCAAAAAATAGATAATTAATATTAGGTGGTTAAAATGTGCGAAGACCTATTCGATTCGTTTATATATTCGGTTCGTTTATGTGATACATTAAGCGTTTATAAGGTTTTTTTGCCGGTTCTTAGATATTTTCAAAATTTAAGTAATTTTTTGTGAGCAGTTGAGGTGATTTTCTGAAAGGGCTTGGTTTGTGGCCCTAGGATTGCAGGAACAAAGCAGGAAGCAGCTATATCTGGCTGCTCCCCCC
>QJNV01000446.1:0-48026 GCA_004155935.1 Monosporascus sp. GIB2 | reverse complement strand
TATTTTTTTTTTTTTTTTTTTTTTTTTTTTGCAAATAACGTTTTTACCTTGTTACTTTTTTTAATATTTTTAAGGGTTTCCGCGGACGGGGAACGAATAAAACCGGCAGAGGTTAATGGGGAAACGGTCGGCGTAAATATAACTAAAAATATTTCGAACGTAAAAAAAACGGTATTAAAATCGAATAAAACGAAACCAGTTACGGCAAATCCGGATTTGATATTATCGGACGTTATAATAACGTTAAACGCGTCGTAAAAGCCGATAAGAATATTTTTTTAATAATATAAATATAATAACGTCGTATTAAGTTTTTAATATATAACGAATAAACGCGTTTAAAAAAATATTAAAAGGTTAAAACTTATACGAGAAATACGCGGGCATATAAAATGTAATAATATCGTAATTAGCGTAATATTTTTCGAATTTTATCGAATAGTAACTTTTATAATCGTCGAGAAAATAAAACGTTTCGATATTTTCATACGCGTTCGAATATATTAATCGAAATATTAAACCTATATTAAACCTAATTCGTTTATTATTTAGTTATTATTACTTACTATAATTTTTAACCAGTTATTAATAATAAGGTTTTACCGAATTAAACTTTAAAATAATTTTTAAAAATTAATAATCTAAATAATTATAACTTATTTTTATTCTTTTAATAAATATATTTAAGGTTTTTACGTTTTTCAGTATTAGTAATTATTATACTTATTACAATAAAAAATCTTATTAAAAATTTAATTTCGTCGAAATTATAAATATTTTTTTTTAAAATACCGTATTTTGCGATCATAATCCGAATAAGTTCGAATTACTTACGAAATATTTTTAGATTTTCGTATAATACTCGTTAATAATCGATTTTCCGATTTAAACGCGTTTTAAGTTTTTTTTATCGTTTAATAAAATTAAACACTTAATTAACCCTAACGCGTTTAATAACGCGTTACGTAAATAACAAATTTATTATATTTTGAATATGTTAACGCCGGATAGGAACCGCTTAGGTATTTAAATCGAAGACATGGTCGACGATCGATTTCTTTTCGGTCGGCGTTAAAATTTTTTTTTAAAAAAAGATAATATTAGTTCGGGCGCGATTACCTTAGAAACGGTATGTTAAAGTAAAAAATTGTATTATATTATTAAAATTAAGTTTTTTATAACTAAGTTTCGGGTTTCGTTTTTTAGCCTAAATAGCTAAGTTTATTCTCGCTTTTTTTATAAGGCGTTCCATAATACTGGTATTAAGAAATGGACAATTAAAGATAGTTAATTGGAATGTGTCGAAAGAAGTGTTGCGCTTATATGTGTGTGGCGCTCATATATGTGGTACGTTATACAAAATCAGGTATATCAGGTGGGTGCAGGAATTTAGGGGGCATATGTGGGTTACATACAGGCTACTAGGAAGCTGACAGCTGTCAAGGTGGCTAGGAAAAATAAAATGTAGCCGAAATAGGATGGCTCTTTTGGAAGCCCGTACGCACGAGCAGGATGGTACGCCTACCTTTACTTTCCTATTGGGACGAGCCAGAAGCCAAATACGGAAATCAGTTCGAAGGGAGCGGGATTTTCGACATAATAACCCTCGTCCATTCCGTTCGCAATTACGTTGAAACGAGGGCAAAGTGGGGCTACGCCTATTCAAGGTAGCGTATTAGAAGTCCTCTTTTAAACTCTTCATAACTTTCCATTTTTTATCGATAAAGTAATAATAAAAGTAGCATAATAAAAATAAACTATGCGCCGGAGAATGCGATTATTCTAATATCGGTATAGCCTTATTATCTCCAGTTTTTATTAGAATCTAATATAACGGCTTCACCCTCTACCGCTGCGCTACTATTGCAAAAGATTAAAAGAACGATCGCAATTATGATAATCATCCTTGTGCTTACAGCTGTATATATATATTTGTTAGCTAGCAGGGGTACTAGTGCACTTTATATATTAAAGATTATCTCGGATCGGAACATATATATTTTGTAGCTAGATTACCTTAAAATACAATGCGGGTTTTAAAGCACCTATAACTAATTATTAATATAATAATAACTGATATTCCTTATATTTAACAAATAAAATTTCTATTCGTTTAATTTAAGCATATATTAAATAATTAGCTGTTATTAAAACGATATAAACTGTATATTAATTGCAATTATTTAAATACGTTAATAATAATAACAATACCCGTATCGTCGACGTTCTTCATTATTCACAAGAAACCTTAAAATTAGAATCGTTTTAAAAGCGAAGTTCAATTTAAAGCGTACGCGCTTAATGTTAAAAATTATATTAATATTAATTAAAACTTTTCGTTATTTATTAAATTAATAAACCTCGATATAACTTTTTATTTATTATAGTGAATTTCTTATACGATATAAAATAATACTGTTATAAGCTAACAAGCTCGGCTTAAACGGGAACGGTTAAATGTTACGACTACACCTTAGCCATAGCGCTACCAGGGCAAAAAATCAGTGGAATGATCGCAATTCTTGGCAATCATTCTTAGTGCTACAGCTGTATATGTACTGGAGCTGTCACGCTAGACAAGGTCGTAACATTAAAACTCTTGCTAAACATCCCGATTATTACTGAAAGTGTAACGTAACCTGCTTACCAGTAAAAAAAACTAACAGAAGAAATTTTAATAAATAGGGTAAGCATATGTAAGTATCGTAAATAAGGTAGAAGATATATACGTACATTAGATTCTATGGTTTAAATAACGACATTTTATAATTATTACGGCACCAACTGTGCGGCTCCGCTTAGCTAACGTAACGCTATATATACGGAGGCACTTCGTGCCTTTTAGATAGTTTTCTTCTTTTCTTCTTCGTGCAACAACAAGATACTTTACGCAGACCTAGAGACGTTCAGCGCCGTGACAATAATATAACTTCGTTACTTAAAATACTTTTAATATTACAAAACGTAATTAAGTTATTTTTTTTATTTTTATTTTTATTTTTAGTTTTTCTATTACTTTTACTAATATAAACCCGTACGTTTGAGTTTAATAATTAATTAATTGATTTAGTCGTTATATATTATAAGTTTTTATTAAATAATACCGTTAGATTATAAGTAATACCTTTAGTTAAAAATATCAATTAATGTTTAAAATACGATTACTTACCAGCTTTAAATTAAGATCTAGGCTTTAAAAATTTAAGTCGAATAGTTATCCGCTAAAATTAAAGCTATTAATATTCAAATTAACGTAATAACTATTAAGGTTAAAAAATCGAAACCGTATGAGAAAAAAGGAAATGTCTAAAATTTCTATACCTAAGCACGCCTGTACCTACGTTTTTAAACATTTAATAACCTCGCAAACTAAATCCTTATAATATTAACCTTTTTTTTAAATAAAATACCTTAACTTACTTTGAGACTATGTTTAAAGATTACTTAAGTAACGCCGAAAACGATTAAAAAAATAAATACAAATTAATTTTATTATTATATAGTAATTTCGAGAAAGATTTTAAGGCTAATATTAAAACGCCTAATAAGAAACATGTACAACGCAAAAATTTTTAAAACTATAAAAAAAAACCAGGATCGAAATAGGCCGTAACTTTCCGAAATCTTATAATTGAAACCGGATAAACCGACGACGAAATAAATAATTTAATCGACATATTTTATAAGAAAACAAGAGATAACGTTAAAAACGAAATTATAAAACTTTTATAATTTATTACGTTCGATAGAAATGTCGCAAAAGACGTAAAAATTAACAATAGCAGAAATAAATAACGTTAGGAACGACGCGGATAATTTACGCTAGGTATAGGCATTCGGAATAATAATAATAAATTTAAATACTTAATAAATATCAGCAGTCACAGTGATTAAATGTAGGGTACTGGCGAAAACTATATGTTAATGATCTTATAGACTGAAAACGTCTGGGGCGAGCCACCCTTACATATATAATTCATGCTTAAAAAGTTTCTTTATATAAGATAAGGTGCTATTACTAATACGCCCTCTTGCTTTAAGTAATCTTAACCTTTAAAACTTTAATTCATGCTAAAATTAAACTACTATTTTTGTTAATCTTAAGTATTTTTAACTCGTTTTATATTCTTTCAAATTCTAAGTTTGTTATAAATTGTTCGAAATTAACTTTATTAAAAAGTTTTATATACCTCCTTATGAGGTTATCCTTACTCTTTACGTATTAAAAATAGATATTTCCTTTTTATACCTTTTAACGGACGTAATAATGTTTTACTTAATACAGCATTTCCTCTGTATTATTTTTATTTTCGTTATTTATTTTAACGCACCTATATTATTTTTTAAAATAAAAATAAAACCTTTTAATATAAACTTTAACTTTATCATAAAGGTCCTAATCTGAATTACTTTTGTTATAATTATTATTGTTTTTACGTATTTTATTTCTATACTAATATAAGTTATAATATTGGATAACTTTAAAAATTATAAACTAACTATCCCAACTATAGAAAATACGTAATTTATTAAAGACTTAATTAACTTATTATTATTTACATAACTTATATTTATCTTTCCGACTAAGCTTAAATTATTTTATTTTTGGTACGGGTATTTTTCGTTTAACTTTTAATATTTTAATAATAAAGTTATTATACCGTTTAGATATTACGGCAATCGCTTAATATATTTTTATTATCTTAAAAACAGATTATTTATAAACCTCACCTAAATTAATATTACCAATGTCATATCCGATTTGTTAATAAAATTAAAAAAAGTTAAACTTCTTTATAAAATTTGTATAACGTCTCACATATATAAGCGAATCACATATATAAGCGAATCGCTTTTTTAGCCATTCCAGCTATCTATCTTTAATCGCCTGTTTCTTAACACTAGCATTATAGAACATTTTACAAAAAATAAAAAAAATAAAAAATAAAAAGAAAAATAAAAATAAACCTGGCCGTTTAGGTTAACAAACGAAATTTAAAACTTAATTATAAAAAGTTTAATTTTATTTATGAGGTATTACGTTTTACTTTAAGATACCGTATTAACGGTAAATACGCTCGAACCGATAATATTTTTTTATAAAACTTAACGCCGACCGAAGAAATATCAATTGTTAATTAAATTTTTAATTTAAATACGTAAGCGTTTTCTATTTAGTTTTAGTATATTAAGGATATAGCTAATTTATTACTTGTTTAACGCGTCGCGGAATACGGCGGAGTTAATTAGGTATCGAATTTTGTTAAACGGTAAAAAAAATTAAAACGTGTTTCTTTCAGAAAATTAATTATTAAAAAGTATTATGCGAAAATTTAAAGATATTTCGTAAGTGGGTTAAGTTTATTCTGGTTATTATCGCAAAATAGGGTATTATAAAAAATATTTATAATTTTTATAAAATTAAATTTTTAATAAAGCTTTTTATAATAACGGGCATAGAAATTATTAATGGTAAAAATGTTAAAAACTTAAATAAACTTAATAGATAAATAAAAAATAAGTTATAATTATTTAAATTATTAATTTCTAAAGTTAGGTTATATCGTTATTTATTATTATAACGGGAAAAAAATATTTTAAAATTTAATTCAGTAATAACTTATTACTAATAACCGGTTTAAAAATCGTATTAAATTATAATAATTAAATAATAAACGAATTAAAATTTAAAATAAATTTAATACTTCGATTAATATATTCGAACGCGTACGAAAAAATCGAGATATTTTTTTATTTTTAACGGCTACGAAAATTATTATTCGATAAAATTCGAAAAATGTTACGTTAATTACGATATTATTATATTTTTATATACTTGTATATTCTTTGCATAAAGTTTAATTTTTTAACATATTTTGCTTTTTTTCTTTTAAAACGTACTTATTTGTTATATATCGAAAGTTTAATGCGACGTTATTATACTTATATTATTAAAACTTTTTTTTACCCGTTTTTACGATGCGTTTAAAGTTATTATAACGTTTAATAATATTAAATCCGAATTTGCCGGAATTAATTTCGTTTTATTCGATCTTAATACCGTTTTTTCCGAGTTCGAAATTCCTTTAATTATATTTATATTAACCGTTTCCCCGTTAACGTCCGCCGGTTTTATTTTCCTGCTTTTAAAAACTTTTAAAAATATTTCAAATGTAACAAAATAAAAAGTTATTTATAAAAAAAAATATAAATTACTAAAGTAATTCGCCAATAAAAATTACTAAATTAGTTAATCTTTTAACTAAAAATTAACTAGTATTTTGTTATAATTCTTTTTAAATAAAACGCCGCTTAATTACGCGAAATTAACTAAATCTTAAGTAAACGTTAAAGAATTAAAAATAAACGTCTTTAAAAAGAAAGGACATTTATTATATAAAAGGGATAAGCTCTTTTAGCCGAAAAAGAAGGGGGTGGTGGAAAAATGCAGTTAATAATGGCTAAAGGTAATTGTCGCAAAAAAGTTACGACGAAAGAGCGGAAATATGGCATTTGCGGCAAGCCTGGATATAATGCGCGTATTTGTAATAAAGTTATAAATATATTTAACGAAAAAAAATTCGATTAATTTTAATTAATACGATATATTGTTATTAAGTTATTTAACTTTATTAATACGAAGTGTTAAAAAGCGATTCGCTTATATGTGTAAGATGTTATTCGTACTTATTTTTTTTAATTACGCCTTTTTCGTTTTTTATAACAAGCTTTAAGTAATCCTTAACAAATAGTATGAGTTATTTCTATATAATATTTAATCTTAACAATTTCCTATATTGTTTAAATATATTATTACTAATTTATTTTAAGGGTTTTATTTAATAAAAAACGGATATTTCGTACCTTTAAATACCAATCCGCCTTTTTAAATTCTTAATAAGTATGTTTTTAATTATTTCCTTTGTAATTCTTTTTAAGTGTTATAAATAAAAGCTTATAAATAGGAAATTATCGTCATATATAATAATAACATCTTTTAATTAACCGTTATAATAAATTCCGTCGTTTTTAGTTAATAAAAAAATCTCTTATTTCGCAAGTATCCTTTTAATTTTTTTATTATATAACCCCGGTTTGTTATAACCTAACAAGCTTGGCCTTCCCAGACGATCAGGACATCAAGAAGGTAAGCTCAAACCTAGGCCAAGATATCACGTAATCGGCTCAAAAGGCTTAGAAGGCTTGACAGCTTAAACGAATTAAGTAGAGAAACGGCTTAAAAAACTTAAGGGATTTAAAGGTTTAAGCCAGTTAAGTCTATTAAGCTAAAACTAAAATATATATATTCGTTAGATTCTATAGTTAAACAGCGATAGTTTGTAATATAACTTCGTTAACTAAGACATTTTTAATATTACAAAACTTAACTTAATTATTTTTATAACTTATTACTTAATTTCTCATAATATTCTTATTAATATATACTCGTACGTTTAAGCTTAATAATTAATTAACTAACCTAGTCGTTATATGTTATAAGCTTTTGTTTACTAATACCGCCAAACTTTAAACAATATTTAAAACTATTAAAATATTAATTAGTATTTAGGAAAATCTTACTTAATAGCTTCAGGTTCGTATTCGCGAACTAGAAAGGGAGAATCGGCGATTTAGCAATTAAATTAAGACTACCTTAATAGGACTTACGATTATTACTAGGATAAAACCTAAAAGACCGGAACCTTACGATAATCCAGAAAGCTTATAAATCTTTCTTATTTAAATACGTATTTATTTACGTTGTTTAAACCTTAAAAATATATCGAAGTTAATTTTCGTTATAAAATCATATCTCACAGAAAACGCTGTTAATTAGTTCGAATTTATTATATGAAACTATCTGAAAAATGTAAAGAATTATCGGGAAAATTCCATTAATAACATTCTCTTTTTATATACCAAATTTAAGGATAAATTTCGCTTTAATTTTAGCATTTCGGAGGAAAAAGAATTTTTAGCGTCAAAAGTTTTCGACCTTAAACAAAAAGGATTAACCTTTAAATACGCCGTTAATTTCAAAACTTTAATTATTAAAGCCGGATAAAGAAATAAAAAAATGTTTTAATCGATATATATTATAAATAATTTAAAAATAACGTTAAAAACGAAATAATTTAAATAAAACAAACGTTTACCTTTAACGAATATATTTAAAAAAAAACTATTAAAATTAACAATCGACACTTTAAAGAATGACAAAAACGACACAAACGGTTTATCTCAAATATAGGCACCCGAAGTAACAAATTTAAATACCCAGCGAATACTAATACGCCCAGTAAAAGTAACACCTCGTACGGAACAAAACCTGGACCCCTAAAAATCGAAACCATTTAGCAACAAGGTATACGACAAATTAAATACTAAAACTACGGCAAGATAGGCCATAAAGCATCCCAATGCCGGTTACCCAAAAAACCCCGACAAAATAAACTATAAACCCTAATACCTACGGGGTAACCCCAAATCACTAAAACGGAAAAATTTTCGCTATAATTTAACGGAAACGAAATTTTTCTAAGCTTTCGTATAATAAATTATAACGCACTTAACGAAAAACTAAAAAAATAAATTAAGCTGGAATATAACTATAATTCGAATAATAAAAGCTTTAAGAAAAAAAACTTATTTAACCTTTTTTACGGAAAAAATAAAAAGAACTTAATAACGAATAACCTAAATAATTAAAAAATAATTATAAAAATATTAAATATGGATTAAAACTATTTATTTTAAAATTTTAAATCGATATAAAAAAATACATAGCTTTTACTATCGACGATAACAATACACAAACTATAAAAAATAAAAACGTTCTATTTACCAACGTATTATAGGCATAACCAGAAAAAAGTTCGACTTTCCTAACAACATAGAAAAAAACAAAAACGATATATAATAATACAGACACTTTCGAACTATTAACCCCTAGAAAAATATCGACGAAAAAATGGCAGCGTAAAGTTAGCCGCAAAAAAATTAATACCTATAAATGAATTTTTATTATTATTTCGAATAATGTAATTATTAAACGGAGAATAAGTTAATTTAGAACGTAATTACTAAATACTACTTATAATATATTAAAAATTATAATTTCGATTAATATATATTATAAATCCCGAAAAGGGATAAGTAATCAAGGACGATATATAATAATACCTTGGTTTAGATAATATTATACTCGAAAATAGTAATAAAAAACTATTTAAAGTATAAAATAATTACTTTAAAACTTTAAAAACCTAAATACGACGATAATATCGGCATATATAATAGTTATAAGTAACTAACTAACAACTCGGATAACGAATTAACGATTTAAAAAATAAAACGAAACAATAATAGCAATATATTAAGCAATTACGAAACGAAATCGATTGGCTATATAGGCAAATATAATAACTTAAGCAAAACTCAAAAAAGTAAAACTACTTATAAAAAAGCCGCAAAATAGTAAAATCTAAAAAAAAACGAAAAAAGTATTTAAAAAAAGCTTTAGTAATAATAAAAGGTAACGATAACCCTATTATCTTAAAAATACGGATTAGAATATATTGGTATACCGTTATAATTGTCAGAGAAAAGGGTGCACAGCGTGAAAGGTAGGAAGAAGCAGCCTCGAAGGCAGGTAGCAGTATTTTGATTAGACCAATAACGCCTGCTTCCTCTAATTCTAGTGGGAGGAAGCGGCTCTATATATACACCTACAGCCCCTGTCTAGCCTCTATATAGCCTCTTTTTAGAAGATTCTACTTTGGCACGTAATAATAATAAATAACAAAACTTTAAAAGATAACTATATTATACCTAAAGTATTAAACTAATTTAAACTACTATGAAAATATAAAAAGAAAAACTTTTATACTGCGAATACCGCCGAAAATTAACCATTCCTTTACGATAACGGAAAAATTATACGCGAAATTAATTATTTCGACTTTTTTATCTCAAGAAAGAATATAATAATTAATTTCGATATTGTACCGTTAAAAAAATACGACATAATTATAAGAAAAATATGGTTGCGCTAATATAACCCTTTAATCGATTAAGAAATCAACTAGGTAAAATTCGTTTTACAGCCTAACGATAAATACCTTATTACTTATAAAAACACAATACAAAAAAAAGAATTAAGTACTACCAAAAAATACGACGTATTATTATTAATATTAAAACGGAATTATAATAACTAAATAACGATTTACAATAATAACCTAAAAGGTTAGAAAATTAAATTAGTATACTCCTATGATACTATAAATATAAGCAATTATTTAATGAAAAGCTTAAAACGAAATTACTAAAACGTAACGAATAAAATTATAAAATTATCCTAAAAAAACATTAACTAAGTTTTATTCTATTTATAGCCTAAACGAAATAAAATTATACGTACTTAATAAATACTTAAAAAACCGGTTAAAAATAAATTCGATTTTTAAAATTATTAACAGAATATCCTATATTCTTCGTACTTAAGAAAAATAAAAAATTACAATTAATTATGGGTTACTGATAGCTTAATAATGTCACTATTAAAAATCGAATATTATTGCCCTTAATTAGAGAAATAGAAAATCGCTTTTATAAGCTTAATAATTTACTACTTTCGATTTTAAAAACGGATATAACTTAATTCGAAATAAAAAAAAGCTATATATAAAAAATAGCATTTCGAATTAAATACGGTTTATATAAATACTTCGTTACTTTTATAATACTTACTAACCTACATGCTACCTTAAAACATATAATTAATTAAGTCCTTAAAAAGCATTTTGACGTTTTTATAATATACTACCTTAATAATATTGTCCTTTTTTTAGAAACGAAAAAATAATATATAAAGTACGTTTACAAAATATTACAATTACTTTAAAACGCCAACCTATTAATTAACGCAAAAAAAAACTAATTCTATATATAAAAAATAAAATACCTAAACTATATCATTACTTCCGGATATATCTAAATAAACCTTAAAAAATTACAGCAGTACGAAATTAGGCAAAAACTATTATAATTAAAAAAGTACACATCTCTCTTAAATTCGACAATTATTATTGAAAGTTTATCAAAAACTTTAGCCGGATAATAATACTTTTAAATAAACTCAAATTTTTTTTAATAAACGTTAACAATAAAGAAAACCTTTTAACAAAGTAAGGAAGCTATTATAAATTAGCTAATATTAATTATATATAACCTTAATCGCCTAAGTAACTAAAAACCAATACGTTAAATTATGTTTTAAACGTAATAATCGGATAACGAAATAATTAAGGTTTATTATATACTGTTAATTTTTTTTCTACAAACTATAAGAGCTTAAATTACGTTACGCTATTGCCGATAAAAGATTTATAGCTATTACTAAAGTATTTCACGGATTCAAATATTTTCTTAAAAATAACTAATATTAAAGTAAAATTTATACGGATTATAAAAATCTTACCCGGTTTACCACGACTAAAAAACTTATAGCACGATAATTTCGTTACGTAAAAAAGCTAACGGAATATAATTATGTTATTATTTATCGAAAAGGTTCGGAAAAAGGCAAAGCCGACGTTTTTAGTAAATAATTAAACTTTAAAAAAATAATTACGCTTACGACAAATTGCAATAATATAAACAGTACCTTTAAATATACACCAAAAAATTAAAACATATAACGACGGTTTGTAAAAACAAACAAATAAATTATAAATCCTAAAAAAATATTAAAAAAAACCTAGGACGAAGTATACACCAATATCAACTATACTGATACCCAAAAATTTATAAAACCCTAAAACGTCTTTAACATATAGATTATTTACCCAAAATAAAAAATATGATATAAAAATATTACGCTAATACAACGTTTGCGCTAAAGCAAAAACATAACGACATAAACCATACGAAGAATTATAATAGTTACTAGTCGTAAAACGACCATAAGATTTTATTACGATAAACTTTATTACTAAACTTTTTTATTAAAAAACCTAACTATAGGTAAATATTACGATAGTATTTTCGTAATCGTAAATCGATTTATAAACTTCTTTTATTTTTTACCTTACAACGAAAAAATTAACACTAAATAAATAGTATACATTTTTAAAAAAAATATTTTTAGCCAATATAAACTGTCATACGAAATTATTTTAAATAAAGGAATAACGTTCGCTTTTAAGTTTTGGTAAAACCTAATAACATAACCTGTCTTAAATTATAAATTATCTAACACGTTTCGACCTTAAATAAACGGATAACTAAAACGACAAAATTAAATATTTAAAACATACCTACGATATTACATGAATTACGAACAAAATAATTAGATTAAAATATTACTAATAGCTTAAATAACTTATAATATCAGCTATTACAAAAATATCAAAATAACTCCGTTTATAACTAGCCTTAAGTTTACCTTAAAAGGTTATAAAAACATACAAAAAAAGCTTACTTAATGTTAAGGCTATCCTTACGTTAAATAATTTAGATAATTACACTAAAAAATTAAAACAAAACTCCAATTCGTACGTAATTAAATACAGAAATATTACAATTAAAAACGATTAAAAAAACCAACTATTTCGGAAAAGAAAACAGTTTACTTGGCCACCAAAAACATCCCAACAAAACGCCGAAGTTAAAAGCTCGATTTTAAATACATCGGTTCTTACAAAATTATCAAAAACATTTCAAAAAATAATTATTAGTTAAAATTGCTACCTAAGGTTAAATTCCACTCAATTTCCTATATATCCTTACTTAAATTAGCAACAGATATTATTAAACTATATACTAAATAGGATAATATGGAAATAAAAAACGAATAAGTGTACGAAATAGAAAAAATTATTAATATACGAAAAGTCGACGGACTTACCCAATATCTAATCAAGTAAAAAAATTTCCTTAATACTGAAAATACCTAAAAACTTACAAAAAACCTTATAAATACTTAGCGATTGCTAAAGAATTTTCACTAGCAATAAACGGGCCCCAGTCGACAATCGACCAATTGGTAATATTAACGTTACCCCAATCGAATAAATTTATAACCTACGCAGTAGTAAATATTACGGTTTCTAGCTATTTCTGTTCCGCTTTTAAACGTTCGAATTTTTCCATCGCTTCCGGAGCCTAAATACCGCGACGGAATATTTCGATATTTCGGAAACGGAAAAGTCGGTTTTGTTTCTACAAACAATTTAATTTATTTATAGCAGCTCGTAATGTTTTTTGAACCTGCTCCTTTTTTCGTTTTAAACGATTCTCATTATCTAGCAATTTTCAATACTTAATTTCGGAAAAACTAAAAACGTTGCAAATTCCCTATATTAAATACAGTAAGTGTATTTAAAAAAGCCCCGAGCCACCTTGTAAAATACATTTTCTTTTTCGGAGCGAAAATAAACAAACATCATAAAACCAAAACGTTTGATACGTTTTGAAAAAGTTAAAACGTTAATACGTTTCCGGGAACGAACTTTTTAACACGACCAGATATAATGAATATAAAGAAAAAAATTACCTACCAAAAATAACAAATAAATAATTCGGTCTTTAAGGACAAAAATCTTAAAAAAAAGAAGATCGTATTAAAACTTAACAAACTTAACCTTTTTAAATAATCGGGACATTAAGAAAGTAAGCTTCGACTTAAGCCAAAATATTACGTAATCGGCTTAAAAGGCTTAAAAAGCTTAACACGTTAAACTAATTAAGTAAGGAAACGGCTTAAAGAACTTAAAGAACTTAAAAATTTCAACTAATTAAACCTATTAAACTAAAACTAAAATGTATACACTCGTTAAATTCCACAATTAAACAACGACAGCTTACAATATAACTTCGATACCCAAAACACCCTTAACATTACGAAACGTAACTCAGTTATTCTTGTTACCTATTGTTCAGTTTCCCACAGTACTCCTGCTAACATAAACCCGTACGTTTAAGTTTAATAGTTGGTTAACTAGCTTAGCCGTTACACGGTTCACTTAAAGCTATATAAGAAATTTATTAATTTAATAACTTTTTCAAAAAGAAACTGGTATTTTTTATCTTTTAAGTATATGTTAAAATATTTTTAATATAAAAAACCTTTATATAAATATTTTTTATTAAATTATTATATAAATAGTTAATAGCAAAAGCGATTTAAAATATTTACTAGCTTAAATAGGTAATTAAAGCTATTAAAATCCTTTAATATATATCTTTTATAATATTTGCTATTATTTTGTTATATTTAATTCCGTTCCGTTAAGTAAATCTCTTAACGTAAATACGGGTTTTATATTTATTCAACTTTTTTATAAACGTATATTTTCTTCTTAACATTTACTTAATGCTTATTAAGTATCCGTAGACCTTATCGTATCATATAAAATAAATAGTTCTACGTAATAATTCTTTTTTAATTTTTAGTAAAATTACTTTAAACTATATCTTTTGTTTTAAATCTTTTATTACTTCCTTTAATAACGAAGGGTCGTTTATTACAGCATATAATCTATAACCGTCTTTATCTTAATCTCATTATCGTCGTTATTTAACAATGGGTAAAATTGAAAAAGGTATGAGTACAAATCGTAATCATTGCTCTTTTAAGTTAAAACTAACTTTAACTTATATATTAACTTTAAAGCTTCGTCTAAAGCCTCCAAAATGTACAATTTAAAGACTATCTTCTTTGGGCGTCCCCTTTTACATTTAATTTACTTAATTTTCTGGTCCGTATAGTTTTTTAAAACGACGTTATAGTTTTTAATTTTATTTCAGCGCCCTATTATTTCTAATACTATTTTAAGCGTCTTATACGAGCTACTGAAGTAACTAAATAAGATCTTTTAGGTTAAAAAGTTTTTTTAAACTTTGATAAATAGTAACATATAATATTAATAATAACCTACCACCTTTTAATAGTTGCATTTTATAATTATATATTCTTTAATAGCTTAATAGCATTCTTTTTATTTTATAGGTTGCTAATGTTTTTAATTTGATTTTAAAATTTTTATCGATTAGTATTATTCATTTATTATCGAAAATACGAAAGTAGTTATTATTAAGTTTATATAATTATTTCGGGTTAAATTCGAATACGTTTCGAAATATTTATTTAATATTATATCTTTTACCGTTAAGTATTTAATTTTATTAACGGTACACGTTATTACTTTTATTACAAAAGTTGGAAAATGTATTAATATTTGTATTTAGGCCGTAACTACACGTATAATTTTTTTTTAAAAAGTTTTATTTTTCGTTTTACGACTTCATTTTAACATTAGTTATATATGTTAGAAATTACCACTTTAACACGTTTTACCACGCGGAAACCTTCGATAATTATTGTCAAATATAAGGGACATCAGTTGTTATATTTAGTGACTAGTTATAGGTGCTCTAGAACGCGCATTACATTTTAAGGTAATCTAGTCCCGGAATATATATTTTCGATTAAAGGGAATCTTTCGTATATGAGGTGCTAGAGCATCCCCTGCTAGCTAACATACCGCCTTAACATCTTAAAATATTTACGGTATTAATTATTAAAACTTCTAAAGCTATAACTATTTATTTTATTTTTTTCTAGCGATTAAATTTCTTTAACTAACTAATTTCTCTTTTTAAATCGTTTGCAGGGCGTTTTATCGTTAATCGAAGGGTTCTGTAATATCAATTAATTTTAATTAATTTTTTTAAAAAATACTTTAAAAGTTCGCGTAATAAAATTTTAATAAGTTCGTTAATTAGCATATCGCCTGTAAGCGTATTACTCACTTTAATTAATTTCTTTTATAGCTTTTCTTTATTAGTAACGCCCTATAGGTATTAATAAATTATATTATATATTTAACAGTTTTATATTTAAGGTAATTCTCTATTTAATAGTTAATCGAAAGTTATTAAGATCCTTTTTATCCTTTACGAAAAAGATAATTATTTCGTTTTAGTTATAAAATTAATTTTAATATTTGTTTATTCGCCCATTTTTTTATTATTTCTTTAAATAACTTTCTAACGTAAGTTTAAAATTCTTTTCGGTCGATTGTATTATTGGAGGAAAAAGCGTTGTTTTAAATGTTTAATAAATTTTTACCCCAGAAGTATAACGCTAATGTTTTCGTTCCGATTAAATATAATATAATTCGATCGGTAATTTTGTAATATACGTTATTAGGGTTTAGGCTAAATCGGGTAAATCGGGATACTATAAAAGATGTATCAGGCCGTATAATAACTGTTACGAAAGAAATAAAATCGACTTTTTTTTTAATACTTATTAACAAGACCCAAATACGCCAAATTAGAATTCGATAATAGTTAAACATTAGTTATAAGGGTTTTTAGGAAATTATTTAAATTTTTTAAAAATTAAATTAGCTAGTTTATTTCTAAAATCGGATTTAATTAACCAGATTTTGCTGTTAGGTTTATGTATAATTATTTCAATACCGAAAAACTATTAAAGAATTTTTTTATTAAGGCATACCATTTCCCGATTTACTAAATTAATTAATCAACGAAATTTTAATTCTTTTCACAGTATGTGTCGGCAGATGTGTTGCACTTGATCTGTGGGCTAGGTGTCTTGATTCCTGGTTTCCTACTCATCTGCAATCTGGAGGGGAGAGCAGCCAGATATAGCTGCTTCCTGCTTTGTTCCTGCAATCCTAGGGCCACAAACCAAAGCCCTTTGTTTCCAACAACAAATCCACCGTATATGCTCACAGTATGTTATAATTATATTATTTATATAAAAGAAAATAAATACCTTTTAACGAATAAAATAACATGGTGTATAAAAGATAAGGCTAAATTTTAACTTTTTCAATATTTTAATAAAATCCTTTTATTATAATAATAGTAACTTTAGAATTTATATAGTATTGTCCTAATCAAAAAGGTATTATTACTTTACGGATATTTTAAGGGCGTTTTTATATATATTTCATAAGGTAAGTTAATATTAATAGAACGTTTATAACGTTATAATATTTAAATATTAAATCGAATATAACCGCGATAATAATTAAAGTTCGAAATAATTTTATAACGAACATAAATACTATATACTATTGTAAACCTTTTTCAGTTATTAATTATTTCGTATAACAAAACGGGTTATATGTTTTTGAAATTAATTATGTTTATTAAATTTATAAACGTATATTTATATATAGTTTCAGACCTATTTTCTTTTAGCAAAAAATTAATTAATAATTTTTTAAATCTCGTTTTATAAGTAAATCTTTTTAGTTTTACGAAATAACTTTTTTAACAGCTATATACTTAGTTTTTTATAACCTTGTAGTAGTAATAATAAATCCCATTTGTATACCCGGTTTAATAACTTACGTAACATTTTTCTTTCCAATATATTCAAGTTATTCCAATTATAGTAATGCGTATTTCGAGTAATTATTTTCCTTAAATTTCCCTATTTTACTGGCCGGTTATTTAACATACTTACAAGATAAGTTATTCGTTCCGTATTAAATATAATTTATCATATTTTATAAACGCTTTTAATAACATTTTTTTAATACAAAACGTCCGGAAAGTTTTCTACTCATAAAGTACTTTCGTTTTTTACTACTATTTTATGTTAAATAAACAGATAAAAATTTATAATTTTTTTAATATTTTTCTATTAACATAGTAATCGTATTATTTAAGAGACGGAAGTAATTCGAATATAAAAATCGTATATTAATAATTAATTTCTTACAAATATACTAGTTTTTCCTTATCCCGTACGTCCTTTTCAACGGTAGTCGTTTTTGGATTTATTCCTTCGATTTAACCGGTAATTAAATCTTATTTAAGTTTTTATTCTCCTTTAAGAAGACGTAGCCGTGTAGATAAAATTAGATAAAATGATAAATTGATACCTCAGTTTCTAGGCTTTATTACACCGATCCTTTTCGTAGACTGCCTTCTCCTGCAGCCTTTATTTATGTCGATTCGTATCGGTATTTTAAAGCGGTTTCGTTACCCGAAACAGCCGGGCAAACTATCGGTTATACTTTTTATAACGTTTTAAAATTTAAATTTTATTATTTATTAACCGTTTTTTCCCCTTTTACTTTCTTTAATAATTCCTTTATAATTACTATACTTTTCGACACAAGCTTATATAACGATTAGTTATTATTACTTTTGGAATTAGATAGTATCTTAAAATTATTAATTAAATGCGATTTTTTTAGAAGATAATTTTTTCGGTCGATAAGATTATTAATATATTTCGTTTGCTTTGTAATTTTATAAAATTTAATTATTTTAAACAAAACAGTTTCGTTAGAAATTGTGCCGGTACGGATTATTGGTATTGTATACGAATTTCGTGGTATATTAAATTATAATAATAATGGCAATTCGAAAAATTACTGTAAAACGATTAAGATTAAAGTTCTTAATCGTAAAACTAGCAAAGGTTTGCAAAACCTTTTATACGTATTTAAAGTTTATCCTTAAAGTTTACCGCGTAAAATTTTATATCTTTTAAGTTATATTAACTATACCGAACCCCGGCATAAGGTTTATCAAAATCGAAACTTACCGGCAACCACGTATATAATCCTTTTAAGCTAACATTAACTAAAAAATTACGTACTTACGGGACCTTAGTAAAAAATAAAGCTTTACGGAATTAAAGTATACAATTTATCCTAAATCGTAAAAACTACTGTTTAATTATTATGTTCTAAGATATAAGATATAATATTTATCGTACGATTATATTGTATAACCACTTTCGTATATTTGGCTCAGCTTAGAAAATATGGTTTAAACCTAGCAGTATTTTGTATTTAGGTTTTTATCTTTTTTTGAGTATATATTAAATGGGTTTTCACTTAATTAAATATTTATATATATCGGAATAACTTTTATAACTTTGATTATAACCTCTAAAAAGTTGTTTTTTTAAATTTTTAACATTATTTGAAACGGCAGCCTTTTTATTGAACTATAGGTTTTAAATAATAATAACTTTATTAATTAATAAGTAACAAATTTACGTTTTCTGATTTAGCTTTTAAAGTTTTTTTATAGCGGTAATTATTATAACGTAGACCATATAACCGTATACTCGTAAATAGGCTTGTTAAAGCTTCCGGTTAAATACTGCAATATAATTTCTATACATTAGGTAAATATAGTGTATCTTATATGGGCTTTGCTACAACAACACGTATTTAAGGGTACGGTTATATAAATATATTACCGTTTTAAAATTATATATTATTAAAAACGAAAGTAATTTAGTATTATTCCATATTGTAATTTTCTTTTATTAATTGCACCTTTTAAACGTTTTGTATTTCTATTCTAAGCCTCGGTATGCGGTATTAAAAGCTTAAGTTTACTACAAAAAAAAGCGACTAAAAAATACCTCGAAGTTAGTAAATTTTTAAATTTTCGTTATCGAATTTAATTATTTCTAGGAAAACCTTATCCTAATTTTTTAAAACATTTAAAAAATGTCGGAACGTTATAATTAATATAGCTTAATTTCGAGTTTTTAAGATAAATATTTTAAATAATGCTTTAGTACTTATTAGTTATAAATATAATATATTTATACCCCTTAGGGTTTTTTTCAAAGTTTATAAAATCGATGGCAAGTTTATATTTTAATTTAAGTACTCCCTTTTTTAACTGGCGGCATATTTACTTTTTAGTTTTTGTTTTGCTATATACTTAATATTTAACTGTTATAAAACCTTTTAAAGATATATCCCTTATATAGAATTGCAATTGAGCGATTATTTTAAAGCTTAAATATTTTAATCTTAAGTACTACATAATACCGTTACTAATTCGCAGTAGTTTCGCTATATACGAATTAACGTTTCGTTTATAAGCAATTAAAATTACATAAAATATTATTACGTTAATACTTTCGATAACGAACTAATTAAACTTATTTATTAACCTAATAATAACTTAGTTATACTTATTTTAAATATAATTATTCATTTTTTCTTATGTTATTAATTGGTTTTTTCAGAGCTCTTAAAATAATATCAAATTATATGCGAAATCCTTATAGTAAGTTACGTCTTACAAACGTAACGTTTTCGTTCTATTAAGGTTTTGAAAAAGTATATTAACCTTTTTATACCCTTTAATCTGGACGAAATTATTACTTATGTATGCCCCGTCGTTTTATACGGTTGGTTTAAAGTTTAAAAACTTACTAATAAAAATAAAAATATATATCGTAAATTTTAAATTTAAATAAATGAATTTTTTAAAAAGTAAAACGTAATACTTAAAACGATACGTTAATTAATAATTAACAAGTACGCTACTATTCGGTTTACCTTTTTTAAATATTAACCTATTTTTTATATATTAAATTTCTTTATAAATTTTAATAAACGCTTAATTGTTTTTTAAAAAACTAATTAACTGCGATACGATTTCGGATGAATTATTTTAAACTTTCGTTATTTCGGAATTTTTCTGGGGCTTTATTTGGGAACGCATAAAAATATTATAATAATTTATAATAAAGGGTTAAGCACGCTTTATAACGTATGTATTATGAATTTAGTTCCTTACGTTTTCGCTTACTGATATTTTAATTTAAATATAAACCTTTCAGATTATCTAGTTTCCACCTTTTCTTATAAACTTTACTACGTAATTAATTATTAATATTATTAATCTTTTTATAACCAGGATTAGCTGAATTTAATAAATTTACATGTATTTTATAAAATGTTAAAAACGTTACTTTAACGTTTTTAAATAGTATAAACGATAATTAGGTTATGCTTTAATATATTAACAAGTTAACTGCTACTTTTTAGTAATTAATCGGTCCGTTTTCGATTTTCGCCTTACTTATTTTTCTACAAAGTTATTATTTAAATCCTAATAATAGGAATTCATATTATATATAAATTCTTAACTTATACGATTATTATTTTCGTTTTTAGGTTATTACATCGTTATATTTAAGCTATACTGTTTTCTTATTTTACGATTTATTTGTTTAGCTTTTTTATTAACTTCGAAGCTGGTATTAATCGTTCGCGGTATTTCCGTTAGATATTAATTAAAAGCCTGCTATCGTATACCTTACCGGATTTACCCAGGTTAGTATATTATTTTTGTAAGTTTTTTAAAAAAGAAACTTCTTTTTTTAATGCTTAAAAAAAGATCTTAAGACGTATTTCGTAATGTCGTTAACGTTTTTGTAAAATATGTTATACTTCCGATTCTTATATATATCTGCCGTAAAGTTTTAGTAATAAGCTTATCTATTTACAGTCGTTATTTTAAAAGTATTTGTTAGATAATTCGTATAATCGATTTTTTCAGTAGTTCTACTAAAGGCTATAAATATTAATAAGGAACTATCTGGGGTATTACTTTATATTACATAACGAATCCGTGTTTTCGGGTAGGAAGCTATATTAAATTATGTAAGTTTAACAAGTTACGAATGTAGCTAATTAGGATCGATATAATCCCAAATCTAAAAGACGTATATTTTGGATTAAAATTCGTTTTTAAAATAATCCCAATCCTTAGGTCACTTAGAAATAACAAAAGACGTTAATAATACGGTCGCTATTGTTATTCTTAACGTATTTAAATAATTATAATTAATATACAGCTTATATCGTCTTAAAAACAGCTATTTAATTAATATATAACGCAAATTAAGCGAATAAAACTTTTAATTATTAAATATAAAAAATATTAATTGTTATTATATTTAGTAATTAGTTATAGGTACTTTAAAACGCGCATTACACTTTAAGATGATCTAGTCTCGGAATAGATATATTCCACTCAAAGGGAATCTTTCGTATATAGGATACTAGAGCACCCCTGCTAGCTGACAATTATTATACCAAACTTCTTACGGCTATTAAAGCGTAAAATCTACGCTTTTCCCCTACTTTTTAGTAAAGTCTTTAAAAGTTTACCTATCCCAGTAGTATATATATAGAAGCATTGTTATATTTTATTCTTAATTTTAAAGGAATACTACTTCTTATAACGCGATAAATCGTTTATAACAAGCTCGAAATAGCCGTTATATTCGATGCTAACCGGCTCGACGATTCTCAAATTATATTGAATAATTTTTCTAACGTACGTTACTTTTTTAAAAGATTTAATAAACGGTATTATATATAATTTTCTCTTGTCGTACGTTATATAAATAAACGATTTCATATCGTTGAAAACTAAATTCATCCTCGTATATCTTTTAAGAATCTAAATTAATCGTTTTATTAAGATAGTAGAAACGGTAATATTAAAAATAATTTTCTTTATAATTTCGTTTATTATTAAAATTTACTATTCTTAAAAGCTATTATAAATACCCTTCTTAAATTGTTAACCAGGTTACCGCTATCTTTCTTATAAATTAACCCCCTTAACCCGTATCTTTATTAATTGTCATTTAAAGATTTTAGACTTCAATAATAGGTTTTGACTTATTATAAAGCCATAAGAAGAATACTTTTTAAAGAAATATTAATAATTATTAATTAGGATTTATTAAGGGTAACTAGGATGGTTTTATTTAGATAACCTCCCTTTTTATAAAATGTCTCTCCGGAAAACACCTTTAAAGGGAAATCGTTAAAATATAACATACATTTTATTATAACCTTATTACTTTCCTATAAAAGTCTTGTTGAAAATTACTTTCTAATACCGAAAAAAATGATAACTATAATCCTCCATTTATTATAATATAAATTTCTTTAAACTTAATATTTAATACTAAGTTCTTTTCGAAATTGCCGACATTATTCGTAATATTAACGTTTGTTTTTAAATCCTAAAGTAACTTATCTTTATTGTTTTCTGTAAAGGAATATATATATAAAAGCATGGCGCTGCCTATAATTATTGCTTTAATTACTTCAGCGTAGTTAGCTACTTAAATTTTCATACGTTTAGTTACTTATGGTTTAAGGCTCTCGGTCGCCTGCAGCCGTAACTTAGGGCAGTTAATTCCCTGCAGCTTAGGGCTCTTAGTTCCTATGGTTCCTTAAGTTATCTCCTAAACCATTTCGTCGTACCATTATATAAGGCCCTAAAGCTGCTACTCGTTAACGTAGACGCTAAAAGTCTTTCCGTTTAAACGGTACAGGTCTTTCAGGCCCTCAGGGATAAACTGCTCCTCGTTTTAATTACTGCCACGGGTGTCGCGGCGTATGTTGCGAAAGCTGTTGCTGCTGTTCCTACTGTTATTTCCTTAACGCTGGCTACGTTTTCCTTTTTTGCCCTTGCCGTTCCGCTTCTCCTTTTATAGTTTAAGGCAATCCTTCGCGAAATGCCCATATTTACTACAATTAAAGCAAAGTAACTTTCCATCCTTATTCTTTACGGGCTTATTATTTTAGGAGTTGTTATTTTTTTATTTTTTTATTTTTTTATTTTTTTTACCTTTTCGTACGTTATATAACCGTCCGTAATTTTTTATTAAATCGGTTATAAATTTGCTGTTAAAATCGTCGATTAATAACTGGAAAAATTAATCCGTTTACCATAATATTAATTAAATCGTTTTATACTAACTATTAGCGTAATTAATTATAGTAAGAAAAATATTTTTTTATTTTTTATTTCAAAATATATATTATAACTTTTTACCTTCCGGAAAGCTTTTAAAACTTAATAATAAATTGTACCGGAATTCCTTTATCGCAAGTAACTTTATTGAGCTTTTTTTAAAGAGATGTTTACTGGGACTTACTTGTTGCTATATACGTTTTTCGGAACGTCCTTAATATTTTCGTACTTTTTTTTTTAATATTTGTAATTAATTTTAACGGCGCCCTTTTGCAAGTTTTAATAATAGCCTTTTTTTAATAAAGTTTATTAGATAAATTTAACTTTATTTCGTTTTTATAACCAATTCTTCTTATCGTAAAATGTAAGGCGTTATTTTAAAGTTTTTAATTGGCCTAGCCTATAAAGTAATTTTTTTTTTCAAGGTGAAGTTAAAACGTTTCTAACGTAATTTAGAATTATTTCCGTTACTGAACTTTTTAAAGTTTTTCCTTTTATTTTTTAGGCTAACACCTAACTCGTTAAAGCTGTTTAAGTTCCTAGAGCTACTGCTGAGCGAGCTACTAGGTAAGCTATTGAAATGGGCCGGGGAGATTCAGTCCTGATCAGTGTAGAAATTCTGAGAAAATCACTATCTAGGTGAGGATTGATGGGGAAAGACAACGAGTATATTCATGGTGTTGAACCTAGCAATGAATGTGTGTATGAAGCGTGATGTTGCGATGATCTCCTGGGGTTGAATCCATGGCAAAAAAGAACGTCCTAATATACATGTGAGATCCGAACTAACTGATCAACTGAATCTAAGTGCAGCCGTAACACCCTGCCCCATTTCACTATAACGGTTTTTTATGGGACCCCCGGACGAGTCTGTAAAAGAAGAACTATCTGAATCACTAGGGTTATCGCATGCTATTCCGTTTCCCTTGGGTGTTTTGATTTTCTTTCTTTTCGGAGAGTTAAGCTTTTTTATAGATTATTTTCCAGGCTGCGTTTCGCCTTTTCTCAAAGGGTTAATCTTTTTCTATCGCTTTTTAATGTAATAAGTACTTTTTTATAGTTATTTATTTCGACCTTAAGTAAGGCGCTTTATAAAGCTTTCCGTTATAGATTCGTATTGCGCGAGTTTTTAAGGTTTCGCGTTTTAAAACGGTAAATATCTAACAACTATATTATTATATTATTTATGCGTTGTAATATATTTTTAATTATTTTTTCAAAGCACTTTTTTTTATTTTTATTTTATTTTATTAATATTTATCTTTTCGTGCTTTAACGTCGCGTTTAATCTTACTTATATTAGTACTTAAAGATATATAAAGTTTTTTTAGGTCGACTATAGTTTACTGTCTCTAGGTAGGTCTTTTTAAATAGGTCATTTTTCGGTTATTAAAGCTAAGGTAATTAAAGTGATAGGGTGTTTTTTAAAGACGCCCTGAAGGTAGGTCTTTTCCTTGCCGCCCTATTTGACATAGGCTTTTGTTCCCCCTCTTCCTTACTGTAGAATTTTTGTCCCAGGGAACGACCTTATCGTGGGACGGTCCGAGCTGGGAAAAGGGGTAAAGGTTATCGAATAGGCTGTTTTGCTTACAGTGAGCTGCCGAGAATTTTATTGCTTGCTCGCTATCGTTAACTACCTAACCTTTTTTTAAATCGTTAACTAAACGACTATATTTAAGGTTTCGTGCTTTCCGTTGATTTAGCTTTACAGATAGCCACTTTATATAACGTATTAAATTACTAAAAAATTAAAAGATGTTATTATGCTAGCAGGTACAGTAATTAAATAGAAGGTACTAATAAAAACTGTATATTGATGATTTTCCACACTGTAAACGTTTGGGGCGAGCTACCCTTATATGTACAATTCATGCTTAAAAGGTTCTTTTATAATAAAGAGTGTCCTAGGAAGCATTTTATAACCTAGGCCACCAGCCGTGAGTACCTCGAAGCACTAACTGCTAATAATAAATACTAATGCCCTTAAAAAAGGAAAGACCTTTTACAAAATAAAATTAGAACCTGTAAAAAGTAGGGCCATATAGCGATAAAGTCTAAGTTAGGTTAAATAGTTTAATTATGACAAGATGAGTTATAAGGCACCCTAATATAAAGCACTTAAAAAATGTTAACAAAATTAATCTTGAATTTTAATCTTTACAAAATAATCGAAAAATAACAAAGGGGGTAAAAGTTTTGGTATAATATAACAACAAAATTTAATAAAACGTTTATTAAAGAAATGTAATATGGTATAAAAAAGGCTCGAAATTTAATATAAGCAGCTATATAAAAATAAATATAAGAACTATAACCAGCTAGATTAAAGAAGAGAATTATTATAAAATAATTGTATAATTATTAAAAATAAAACTAAATTAAATAAGAAAATAACACTTTTATAAAAACGACGAAGAACATTAAAGGATATAAAATATAGAAAATTTAAAAATAGTTTCTAAAATACTACAAATAGATAAAAACAACGTTATAAAATAAAACTAACTAATATAAAAAATTATACACCATCTATTATATATAATAATAATACCCCGTTTATAAGAAACGAAAATAAATATTAAACTATGTATTATATAAATATAAAATAAAAGATTTAACATCGTTATATAGTAAAAAGAAAAGTCCGAAAAGATTAACAGTAATATCGCGGCCTACGCGAAAAACCGTCGCAAGAAATTATCGATAAATTTGCTACGGTTTATAATTAGCTGAAGGGATAATACTACCTTGTTACGATTCAACTAATAAGGGTTGTGGAAACGGTCACGCTAGGACCGAAACAGGATTTAAGTGGATCAAGTTACGAGAACATATATGTATTTAAACAAAAGGATCTAAGCTGCTCCGTCGGATTATAACGGAGTAGTATATAGCTAAATAAAAAGATCTAAACCGTTCCGCCAAATCGTAATAAAGCAGAAAAAAAAATATATACGTTCGTAACCTTATAACTAGATAACGGTAGCTTGTAATATAATTTCGTTATTTAAGATATTTTTAGTATTACGAAACGTAATTAAGTTATTATTGCTTAATTTTTTATAATATTTTATTACTGTAAACCCGTCGATTTAGGTTTAATAATTAGTTAATTAGTTTAGCCGTTATACGTTGTAAGTTTTTATTTAGTAATATCGTTAAATTTCAAGTAATATTTCGATAATATATTTACTAGCAAATAGCCCGTTTATAAAATCCTTAAGGATAATAATATGGATTCGGAAAAAAAGGAGTAATTGCCTTTTTTAACTAAGGAAAAGGTTTTTCGATAATTGGATCTCGTAAATTAACATATTAATTAGTTTAAGCGAAATAATTCGGAACTTATTTCGATACTTTAGGCCATCCGAATACTTTTAAAATAGGTATAATAAATACCAGAAGAAGTACTTATTAATATGAGATAGTTTATTTAAATGGCGTTTAATAAAAGACCAGGAGAAATGTTAAAACCTTTTAAGTTTAAACTTTTTAATAGAACGTTTATTAAGTTATAATTGTTCTTTATTTAATATTAATTTTATTTCTGATATTTTCTAGTATAATTTTATTATTTTAACTTTACGAGTTAAATTTGCCGCCGGACGATTTTTAGGTTACGCCGTTACCTGGTTTAAACCAGTTATAAGAAAATATGTTACCGTACCCCTAAAGCAATAAAACCCCGAAGTAATACAAGTTTATAACGATTACGAAAAATTCGAATAAACCTTTTTAAAAGTTTTTAAAATGGTAAACGAAAAAATAAAAACAAAAATCAAAATTTAACAGTTAAGATAAAAAGGATTTGCTTTTAGTTACGGTAGCAAGTTAATTTAATTTTTTTCGAAATTTAACTGGGGATAAGAAGTATTAATAGCCCGATTTTTCGACGGCTTAAAAAAAGAAATCCAAAAAAAGTTGTTTAAAAAGGATCGACTAAGGTACTTAACCAACTATTTTGTGATAATAGCAAAAATTAATAATAAATAATATATTTAGCGAACGCGTAACGCCAAAAGGAAATACGATAATAAGTTACGTTATAATATTAACATTAACGTATCTAAACGAAAAAACATATCGTATAGGATTAAACCTAAATTTATAAAGATTAACGTAATTTAACGATAAAATAAACGATAAATCGAATATTAAAACTATAGCAAGATAAGTTATAAAGCCCTTAAATACAAATTACCCAAGAAATCTTAACAAAATAAGCCATAAACCTTAATACCTATAAAGCAACAAATTAATAACAACCGAAAAATGATTATCGCCATAATACGAAAAGGGAAAATTCTTACGGGTCTTTCCAATTAACAAATATAATAAGATTAAAAAAAAGCAACAAAAAATTTATAAACCAGAATATAATAATACCTTAAGTAATTACCATGATTAAAGTCTATATAACTAATTTCCCAGATATAATAAAAAATAATAACGATAATTATTTTAGACGATAAAAAAATAACTAAAAAAATACTAAATATAAACGGAGGATATCTGCCCAGGTATACCAAATCGTTATAAACGAAAACATACGTTTTTGTGCCGATAATAATAATACCCCAATTATAAAAAATGGAAACGATCCATTTATAAACGTATTATATAAATAATTAAAAAAGGATTTAATTTTTTAGGCAAAACCGAAAGAAATAAATAAAACGAATAATAATACCGATACCTTTATACCATTACTCCCTAGAAAGATATTAATTAGAAAATAACTTTATAAAGCTGGCCTTTAGGAGTATAATGCCCATAAAAGGACCCCTTTTATTATTATAAATAATATATATATAACTTAAAAAACGAAAAAGCCCTAAAAGGACTTAACTTAGCTATTTGATAATAAATCGCTAACCTCCATTTCGAAATAGCTGTTATTACGGATCCTAAAAAAAAAGAATTTTAAGGGAATTTACCCAGCTTACTAAGGATTTATGGGGAAATAACGAGAATACCTTTACATAAAATATAATACATATTATGGAAAAATAATTTATATAATAGAACTAAAAAATACAATAATAAGCAGAAAAAATATTTCGTTTAAAAAATAATTAAAATACAGAAAAGCCGGATAACTTAATTTTAATACGAAACGAATTAATACGAAAAACGTATTTATTAATTAAAAACTTAAACCGAATAATAATAATAAATTATTAGATAATTACGGGATCGAACGGGTAATTTAAAAAGATAAGTACTTTAATTCGAATAATATCTAAATGAAGAAAATTACTTATAAAAAAGCCGCAGAATGGTAAAACCTAAAAGAGCTAATAGAAATTCCTAAAAAGGGCTTTAGTAATAATAAAGAATAATAAATATCTTATTATTTTAAAAGTACGAATTAGAACATATTAGTATATTGCTATGGTAGATAACGGAGTTTAAGGAGGTAATTATATCATACTTAAAGTAATTAATTGATTTAGGCTACCATAAAGATATAAAAAAGATTTTTATATTACGAATACCGCCGAAAATTACTCTTTTTTTTATAATAATAGAAAGATTATACGCAAAATTAATTATTTTAATACCTTTGCTTTAAAAAAAATATATGACAATTAATTTTGATATCGTACTGTTAAAAAATTACGATATAATTTTAAAAATAGCATAGCTATATTAGTACAACCTCTTAATCAATTAAGCAATTAGTTAGATAAAGTTCGTTTACGACCTAACGATAAATATAAGGAAAAACGATAAAAATCTTAATACTCGATCGAAAATGGCGACAAATACTGGCATAAAGATAGAGTAAAAACCTTACCACCCATAGAAATACGATACAAAAAAAAACGAATATCATAAACGAATACGACGCATTATTACCACCATTAAAGCAAAATTATAGTAATTAAATAACGATTTACAACAATAACCTTAAAAGTTAAAAAAACCAACTAACGTACCGCAATAATATTATAAATATAAACGCTTATTTCGGAAAAAGCTCGAAACGAAACTATAAAAACATAACGAATAAGATTATGAAATTATCTTAAAAAAAAAGCATTAACCAAATTCTACCTTATTTATAACTTTAACGAAATAAAATTATACGTACTTAAAAAATACCTAAAAAATCGACTTAAAAAATAGATTCTATTATTTAAATTATTAGCTGGATACCTTATATTTTTTATACTAAAAAATAACGGAAAATTACAATTAATTATAAATTATCGATACCTTAATAACGTTACGGTTAAAAACCGAATATTATTGCCGCTTATTAGTAAAATAAAAGATCGTTTTTATAAAGCTTAATAGTTTACTGCTTTTAACTTTAAAAATAAATATAACTTAATTCGACTCATAAAAGGTCATAAATAAAAAACCGCATTTTAAACTAAATACGGCCTTTACGAATACCTTATCACCTTTATAGAACTTACTAACGTATTTATTACCTTTTAACGCATAATTAATTATGTTTTTCGGAAATACCTTGATATTTTGGTAATATATTACCTTAATAATATTCTTATATTTTTAAAAACTAAAAAATAATACAAGGAATACGTCCATAAAATATTACAATTACTTCAGGATGTTAACCTACTAATTAACGCGGAAAAAAGCTAATTCCATATATAAAAAATTAGATACTTAAGCTATAGTATCACTTCCGGATATATTAAAATAATCTTTAAAAAAATTACTATAATACGAGATTAAATAACGCTTATTATAATTAAGGAAATATAAGTTTTTCTTAGATTTGCTAATTACTATCGAAAATTTATCAAAAACTTTAACCGGATAATAATACCCCTAAATAAACTTATTTGGAAAGGAGAAAAATTCTGATAAACGCTAAAAATGGAAAAACCCTTTTAATAAGTTAAAAAAATTATTATAAATTAATTAATATTAATTATGTACAATCCTAATCGCCCAGTAAAGTTAAAAACCGACGCGTCAAATTATATTTTAAGTGTAGTAATCGGACAATAAAATAATTAAGAAATATTATACCTTATTACTTTTTTTTAAAAAAAATTGTAAAAACTTAAATTACGTTATGTTATTCCCGATAAAGAATTTTTAGATATTTTTAAAGTATTTCGCAAGTTTAAATATTTTCTTAAAAATAACCAATATTAAATTAAAGTTTATACGGATTATAAAAATTTAACCCGATTTACTACGACCAGAAAATTTATAACACGATAATTTCGTTATATTAAAAAGCTAGTAAAGTATAATTTTATTATTTACCGTAAAGGCTTAAAAAACGGCTAAACTAACGCATTTAGCAAATGAACAAATTTTAAAGAAAAAACGGTTAAAATTAATTATACGGTTTTTAATATTATTATCGAAAGGTACTTACGCCTGCGATAAATCGCGATGATACGAATAATACCTTAAAATATATATCAAAAAATTAAAATATATAACGACAATTTACTCGAAAAAACAAATAAACTATAGGTCCTAAAAAAAAGTTAAAAGAAATCTTATATGAAAAAGATATAAATACCTATTACACGGATATCCAGAAATCCATAAAACCCTAAAACGCCTTTAATATACGTATAACTTCCCCAAAATAAAAAATATAATATAAAAAATTAAAAATTAATATAACGTCTACGCCAAGGTAAAAGTATACTGATACAAACCGTATGAAAAGTTATAACCATTACCAGTCGTAAGACGACCATAGGATTTTATTACCATAAATTTTATTACTAAATTTCCTTTATTAAAACACCTTATTACGGGTATACACTACGATAATATTTTTATAATTATCAATCGATTTACAAAATTTTTTTATTTTTTACTTTATTACGAAAACACGAACGCCGAATAAATAACATACATTTTTTTCAGAAATATTTTTAACGTATATAAACTCCCGCACGAAATTATCTTAAACAAAAGTACGACGTTTACCTATAAATTCTGGCAAAACTTAATAGTATAAATTAACTAAAATTATAAATTATTTAACGCATTTCTACTTTAAATAAATGAACAATTAAATAACAAAATTAAATAATTAAAACGTACTTACGATATTATATTAACTATAAACAAAATAAGTAAGTTAAAAAATTACTAATAACTTAAATAATTTATAATACCAGTTATTATAAAAATATTAAAACGACCCCATCTATAACCAATTTTGAGTTTACTCTAAAAATTTACAAAAACGTAAAAAATAAACCTATTAAGTGTTAAAGTTATTTTAATGTCGAAATAATTTAAGTAATTATATTGAGAAATAGAAATAGAACTTAAATTCGTACATACTTAAATAAAAAAATATTATAACCAAAAACGGTTAAAATAATTAACTTTTTCGGAAAGAAAAGTAATTTATTTAACTACTAAAAATATCTAAACAACACTTTTAAGTTAAAAGTTCGATTTTAAATATATCGGTCCTTACAGAATTATTAAAAAAATTTCAAAAAATAATTATTAGTTAAAGTTATTACCTAAAATTAAATTTTACCTAATCTTCTATATATGCTTATTTAAGTTAGCCGAGGATATTATTAAAATATATACAAAACAGAATAACGAAAAAATAAAAAACGAAAAGAAATATAAAATAAAAAAGTTTTAAATATACGAAAAATCGATGGACTTACTTAATACTTAATTAAATAAAAAATTATCTAAACTTAAAAATTTGCTAAAAATCTGTTAAAGATTTTATCGGCATTTAACGCCTACTAAAAAATTTTTACTAATAGCGGTATTACGTAAAAAAGAATTTTAGTTAAAGTTAGGAAAAAAACCCTTCGGATAACGACCAATCGGAAATAAAAATAAGTAAAGAAACCTCGAAATGTTATTTTTCAGCCGTTAATCGCTCCGTTTTCTCTTATTTTTCCAATTTATCTAAAAATTAAAACCCCTAGTTAACCATATTAACCCCTTTTTTGCAGAAAAACTTTTACTGCGTACGAAAACGATTTAAACGAAATAAGGTTTTATCTAAACGACGCGAAATAATTTTTAGCTTTTTACGTATATTACGTAACTATTAACGAATTAATAATTTTTTAAACTTAAAACGTTCCATTTTATTATTAATATTATTTAACGAAAATAAAGGAATACTGGAACCGTCGTAATATCGTTTTTTACAAATATAATTGTTATAATAAAATACGCTATCAGACATAACGTATTTATCCCCAGCGCGAAAATAAAAATGTAAAACATAACTTCAAAATTAAAGTTAACGACGAAGCGAACAAACGCCTTCCTTTCTTCTTTTTGATCACGTTTTAATGCCGTTTTCTTCTTACGGGTACGATATTTACGAAGTTTACTAATATAACCCGATATAATAAAATAAAAAAATTTATTTTCAAGTAAAAATTTCCGGGACGAAAATTTAGAAAAAAGAAAATCGTATTACGATTTAACCAATAAAGGTTATAAAAATAGTTATACTAAAACCGAAACAGGATTTAAATAAATTAAGTCACGAAAATATATATATATTTAAATAAAAAGATCCAAGCTATTCCGTCGGATTATAACGAAGTAATATGCAGTTAAATAAAAAAATTCGAACCGTTTTGCCGGATCGTAATAAAGCAAAAAAGAGATATATATATTCGTAGTTTTATAACTAAATAACGGTAGCTTACAATGCAACTTCGTTACCCAAGACACCCTTGGTATTACGAGACGTGACTACGTTATCATTACTTAGTTTCTCGCAGTACTTTGCCAATATAAACCCGTCGACTTAGGTTTAATAGTTGGTTAATTAACCTAGCCGTCATATACCTATAAAACTACTCTTATTACGTTTATAAAACATACGATTATTAAATTTTTAAAAAGTTAATTCAAAGATTAAGAGAGAAAATAATATAATAAGTAATTACCGGTTCATATATTTAGCTTACATTTAATACTAACCCTTATAATAAATAAATAATAAAGAAAAAACTCTGATAATTTACGAAAAAATTATAAAAACGATAAGGGTAACCGTGAAACTTAATCGGACGCACTTTAAATAATATTAAAATAATTTACTAAATGAGATATAAAAATATAACTATAAACTGAACAGATATTTTAACTATAAAGTATAATACGCTATTAAAAAAACATATAATAACTTAAAGAATTAATGAAGTACCTAACAAAAACCCTTAAAAATAAAAGCTTTTTGTAAAAAAAGTCGTAAGAATAGTGAAATCTAAAGGAATTAAAAAATATTTCACCGAAAGATTTTAACAGCGATAAAAAAAACAATGACCTTATTATTAAAAAAATACGAATTGGAACATATTAGTATACCGCTATAGTAAATAACGAGGCTTTAATAAGAAAATACATTATATTAAAAATAATTATCAAACTTAAATTAAGATAAAATTTTAAGTAAAATATACATATCGCGGAAATCGCCGAAGATTAACTATTTTTATATAACGATAAAAAAGCATAGACGATATTAATCACCTCGAGATTTTCGTTCTAGAAAAAAGTATAATAATTAACATCGATATTATTCCGTTAATAAGTTACGATATAATTTTTAAAAAATAAAATTATATTAATATAACCCTTTTGATATCTAAAAGCTAATTAGATATAATCTACTTTACTCTTTAACGACAAATATAAAAAAATCACGATAAAAGTTTTAATACTTAATCGAAAATAACGACGAATACCGGTATAAAAATACAACTGATACCTTACAATCTCACAAAAAAAAGAAAAAAAAGTAAGTATAATAAAAGAATACAGCGTATAATTACTACTATTAAAATGAAATTTCAATAACTAAATAACGACTCACAAAAACAGCCCGAAATATTCAACGATTTAATTAATATACCACTATATTACCATAAACATAGACTTCTATGTCGAAAAAACCTCGAAAGAAAATTATTAAAACATAATAAACAAAACTATAAAATCGTTCTTAAAAAAGAAGTATCGATTAAATTCTACCCCATTTACAACCTTAACGAAATATAACTATACGTAATTAGAAAATAGTCGGAAAATAGATAATAACAGAGATAAATCCGAGCTTTAAAATTACCAGTATAATATTTTATATATTTCGAACTTAAAAAAACGAAAAATTACAATTAATTATAAATTACTAAGAACTTAATATATTACGACCCAACAAGTTTAGCATATTTAGGAACGGTTAAGATAAATAGAGCGCGAGGTTACGTAATTAAATTATTAAAATCTTACGAGATTTGTAAAATTTTAGTAATAATGGTAATTATTATATCATATATAACTATGTCCGTTTTTCGTAGTTAGATAGAACAGCTTGCAATATAACTTCGTTACCTAAAACACCCTTAGTATTATGAAACGTAACTAAGTTGTTATTTAATTGCTCAAATTCCTACGATACTCCTGTTAATATAAACCTATACGTGTAGGTTTAATCCTTGGTTAACTAGCCTAGCCGTCACAGTAGGAATTTAACTTATTTTTTGCCGGTATTATTTGTCGCTTTTATTAAATCTTTAACAATTAAAACGTATTCTTTTTCGACAAATCTTTACCGCTCAGTAGTATATATAATATTAATTTTTCGTTGAATCTCACGTATTTTGTAAATTTCAATAATTTTACCATTATTTTTAAATTCTTTATTAATTTTAATTTTAACCGGACTTTCGTACAGATAAAGTATTTATTCGTTTAGCAACTTCTTAACCGCTATAAACGTAACTATACGTAATATTTTAATTTCGAAATAACTGGATAATTCGTATTAGACCTTAATAATAACCTTATAACTATTATTATTCCTTATGAATTGAATGTTAATAATTTAAATAATTACGATATTTAAGGAATTTAAAAAGCCGTAGTTTTTTTTACAGCGTTAACTATCAGCTTTTTAACATAGAATATAGATAAATACTATTTTCCGTATATGCTCGTATATGTCGCGTTAACAATGTAAAGTTGTTATGCGTTAATAAATCGCATTTTATTTTTTATAACCGTAATTTTATAATATAAATAAATAATTGTTAATTGTTTTTGTTCTCTATCGATAATTTTACGATTACTGTATTACTATTTTGCTTTCCTTTATAAAATTCTATTTTAAATAATATATTTTAACGTTTCGGTTTTAAATATACCTTATATTGTTTAATATTACGTCTGTAAGTTGATTAGGAAGTTTTACAATCATAAGGAATTTAACGTACTTTTGCGATCGTTTAAACTAATCCTTGATAAAAACTTTTTTCTTTTTTATTTAAATTGTTTCGATAATAAGGTTTAATCCTATAACGTGTAATTAAATATTAATAAAGGTATTCATTTTTTTCTTTTCATTAATTAATTAATTTATTAAAAGATTTAATTAAGCTTTTCGAAAATTTTTTAACGGTTACATTTTTTTGTTAAGGATATATTTAATTTTAACATAGAAAAAATTTATTTACGAAGTTTATCGAATTAATGAAATATTAAGTAATAAGCTTATAAAGTTACTATTATAAGTAATTAACATTTTCAAGTTAACTTTTTCCGTAAATCGAATATCGTAAATATAATTTCGAAATCCTTTTAAGATTTTAAGGATAATTCGATATTTTAACGGTATTATCATTTAACTCGGCTCCCTTTTAGGCATTATTCTTATAACGTACCAGGTATTTTACCTTATTAATTATTTGGTTTAACGTATTTTAAAAGTTTTTCCCGTGCGAAATCGTTTTTATTATAATTTCGCTTATTCCGGAATTATAATTAAAAGTGATTAAGGTCGGAACCGCTATAAACTTTTTTTAAATACTTTCATAATATGTTTTTAATTAAGACCTTAAATAAAGGGTTTCGCCTTAATGGTATAATGTATAATAAATATCCGGTAATAGACGGTAATCTCTAGGAAAATTTTAACTTTCGAAACGTTTTTATAAAAACCAAAGGAACAGTTCCCTCTCTCTCTGCGTCTCAGTCCCCCACTCGCACACCGACAGGCAATTATATACGTACAATCTCCAGATGAAAGTTTCGCTGACCTTCAAGGACACCAGGCTCTTCATATACCCTGTGGCGTCGGTTCAGCCTTCGCTACAGAGAGCTTTTGTGGTCTAAGCCTGACGTGCACAGGCATGCCATCTTTTGGATGCACCTAAGGAACACGGTCAAAGTAATCAGTTTTGACTGGCTAGATGGACAATGAAAAGACTCCCGATGTTGACACATATCGAGATCTCCGACCACCACATCTTGGAAGTCTTGGCTTCAATGGGCTTCGTGGGGAGCTATTGAATTTGATGTGGTACAACGGTAAGAAGGAAACTGCAAATGAAAGAGCACTTACAGCACCATCCCCAACTGGGTACAACCGCTGACCATTGACGATGTGATGTGGCGTTGCTTTGTTTCCCCTGGGTGAGGATTCATGAGCATGCATGTCTACCATAGCCTCTCACCTACGAAAAGGAGGGAATATTCCTGTAAAGGCTTGAGAGCAGTCCTCACCTGTTCAGGTCCCATTCCTCCCATGCTTCTTCAATATCAAAACTTCTGACTATTAAAACAGCAACGAGTTTGAGTTGAGTCAATGCGAGCTCCATACCGATACAATGACGAGGACCTAAAGCTGCGTTAGTCAGGTTGATTTTGGAAGCAGGAGGAATCACTGTGTTTGTGATACGAACCGACTGAAAACGGTATCCATGTATCTCGTAGAGGTCGCAAAGGATGGCCCTCCGCTACAATCCAGCGCTCTGGCAGAAACTCATCCGGATTAGTCCAGTAATTAGGGTCGCTATGCAACCCGTGGGCTGATAGCCAAACGCCTGTTCCCTCAGTTGGCCACCTGATATCTGAGCCGGTTGTTGCTAAGTGAAAGCCCGCAGCTCCTTCACGCATGGTGGAAGCAAGAGGGTACAGTCTTAGTGTCTCCTTTATCACAGCGAGAGTGTAGCTCAAGGAGTTTAAAACGTGGGGTGATTTGCGCAGGATACCAGGGGCGTCATCAACCGTCGTTCCTAGTGTCAAATCGTGTTCATCGCGTAACTTAGCAAGACAGTCGGGGTGGTCTTGCAGACATTTTATCATGAAACATATAGTTGAAGCGATCGTATCGTGTCCAGCAAATATAAATGACTTGAGATTGCTGATAAGTACTGCCATAAAGTCAGAATCAGGCTTAGACTTATTCATCGCCAAAGACTCGACAGCGGCATCCACTATGGTTAGCGCTTGACCACTCTGGGCATCTAGCCCAAGGTTAAGTTTCCTTTGCATCTGTGGTTTTAGAGACCCGTCGATGATCCTGTTATTACGGGCGACTTTAGTCCGGTGCCAAGGTAGCATGCCGAAAAGGAATCCGCGAATTGGCTGGTTCATCATGCCCATGAACCACATCTGCTCGAGAAAGGCATGCTTTAGCTCGCTTCCGCACTCTCTGGACTGTTCATTAAGCTTCATATCTCTGTATAACGTAAGTAACAAATCAGCGGTCTGTGCTGATTGAACTTACAATGTCGCCTTCGCAATCACATCAAGTGCCAGGTCCGTTGTTCTTTCTTCAAGCTGGAAAACCGGACCCCACTCTCCATTGCGGCCACATACATCCTTTAGTCCGTTCACAAAAACTAGGACTTCATCGACGAGATCAGGAAGTAGGGCGGTGATATTTCGCTGGCTGAAGCAAGGGTTCAACCTTGTGCGCCAGGTCTTCCAGCTTTGCCCCTCCGTGGACAGTATATCCAGGTTTTGTGTAAGGGGTATCAGGTACTTAGTCAAAAAGGAAATCTTGGGCAGGCTATGAATCTGAGTAAATTGAGCTCCTGCGGCAGCGTCATAGACCAGAGTAAAAATTCCCGAGAACGGCCATAAATCCAGATAAACCACCGGTGGGAGTTCGTCCTGATCCGGGAAATACCTTTTAAAGTTCTCGCGGATCCAGGTGTGAAAGACGTAAATGTTGACATCCGGAGGGTGTTGCCGACGAAAGTCATTGAGGAGGCCGAGATGCCCAAAGAGCATGGAGTGAGGTGCGATAGGCTGTCTGAAGTTAACGAGTAATCATCTCAAGCTTCTAGAGCTCGTAAACGATCGAACTGTAAAGCGAAATACGACCTAATAGTTATCGTAGTTGTGGGAAACTTACAAGTCCCTGGGCTTTAAATCTTCTTGTTCTCAGGCGATGTGTCAGCCCTTGATAGAGAAACCGAGCCACCAAAGCGACTACAAATACCAAAGTACTCGAAAGCAGCAGTAACATTATGTCTAACGGCAGTTTTGCACAAAGCTTACTAAGAATGTAGGTGTTGAATGATGGCCGGACTAAGCTCGAAAGTATAATGACACGAGAAGATACCACTGGAGTCTTTGAGCCCGTCTTAGAGCAAGGTTTGTTATTAGTGCGCATATATAGATGGGTTTTAGTGCCGTAAGTAACTGCAAAGTCAAAGGCGTGTGAGGCAGCTTTGTATATGCCCGGGATTTGTTCAATCACACGCCCCGGGGGTCCCTGCAATCAAACGCAGGCCCCGCAGCGTTGCAGTAGTTAGACGCCTTAACGTTACATGGAACCAGCATCCCTTTGAATCCCTACGGAGTAGGTTATAAGATAGATCCACGCAGTCACACCAATGAGCGGTAGATATTTGTATCTGAGGGTATCCGAGTATCATCTCTGCTACTCCAAAGTGGCGCGGGATCAACCGATATGTGCTCGTTAATATTAGCTATACTACCTTACTTCGTAAAATGAATACGTCATACTGTAGGCACGGTAGAACCGAATACGGATGTTCTAAATTTAAGTTCACCTCACCGAATGAAAGGTGGATTCCAAGGTCTCGAGTTACATGCACAATATCGTGGCTACCTACATAAAGCATATTAAGCAGCTACCTACCTATTTCGGCGTCGCATATAACACACACAGGAGTAGGTATATCTTGCCTCATCTTCCCGTATGCATACCAGCTCTAAGGATCTGGCAGCCTGGTTCCCCTGATTATGCACTCACAGTATCGCTTCGCCATAATCCGGGACCAACCTGTTGCACTAAGGAGCAATGCCAACTAGCTCTTGAAAAGACAGCTAAAACTGACGGCATTCACACAGTCGGGTTGGGGGGACTACTAGATTCAACCGTCGATTGTGACTCTAGACCCTGACCATCCTCACACGCAACCATGGGTATAATCATGTACATCTCATCCTGATTCATTGAAGTATCGTTTGCTGTAGGGTTTCTGCTAACATTCATGAGTAGGGATAATCCACTCAAATCCTTGATAAGCCAGCTTACGCCTCTGAATTACCCCATTGGCGACTGTACCGGAAAGACGGTCGTTATAACTGGTGCGAGCTCTGGTCTAGGCCTCGAAGCAGCTCGGCATTTCGTCCGACTTAATGCCGGAAAGGTCATCTTAGGGTGCAGAGATCTGAAAAGAGGCGAGAGAGCCAAGGCCACTATTGTCTCCTCAGAGGGAGACCCAAAAGCAGAAGTCATCGAGGTATGGCAGATAGACCTAGAGTCGTTCGACAGCGTCAAATGCTTCTGCCAGCGCGCCGCCGGACTTGATCAGCTCGACATTCTCGTTGAAAATGCGGGAATTCAGACCGCTGACTTTGCTTTGTCGGAAGGCCGCGAACGCCAGATCACTATTAACGTTATATCCACCTTCCTTATAGCGTTCTTGTTACTACCGACTCTTGAAAGAAGTTCTGCGGTAACTCGAGAGTTGCCACGCTTGGTCATCGTTGCCTCGAATGCTCATAAGGCTGTTTCACTTAACCAAGACATTGGCGAACCAGTATTCGACAGCTTTCAGGCGCCTGGCTTCATGGGCTTACGCTATGCCTACAGCAAACTCCTGGTGGTGCTGATTGGGCGGGAGCTAGCAATGCGTATAAACGCCAGAGATGGAGGGCCCCGGGTAGTTTTAAACATGGTAGATACGGGGCTCTGCAAGACCAATCTGTTCCGTGACGCCCGGTTCCCGCTGTCGTGGTTTCTCTCTACTATGTTGTGGTTATTGGGGCGGTCGTCGGAAATGGGGTCGCGGTGTCTTGTTGCGGCTGCTCTAGCGGGTCCGGAAGCACACGGAAAGTATCTGGAGGACTGTCGGATTAGCAAAGAGAGCAGGTTCGTCTGTAGTACAAAGGGAGCCCAGATGCAGAAGAGGGTGTTTGATGAGCTTCTTGAGATTCTACATGACATCGAGCCGGGGCTACCAGGAAGAATTCAGCAGCTTTGTTAGGTTGAGCAATGGTAACATCATTTGCCATATTTTAGCACAGAACACGAGGATGCGATGTACATAATTTCGTCTTAATGTTGTCTAGCTGCATATATCTCTCTTGGAGCCGTGTTTAACGGTTAAAGCTTGAATACGGTGTTTGTGAGCATATTTCCCACAGACGGCTATAAAGCGGAGATGAACGTATTGTGGGATAAGCCATAGCCAATAAGCAATGATTGATAGGGGCTATGGTACTCTAGCCGACCTGTCTTTCCAAGTATCTTTCACGAAATCTGCGCAACGCTCGGCAATCATATATACAGGCGCCATCGTATGTGCGGCCGGGACGACGGGAAACACACTTGCATCGGCCACCCGAAGGTTGGAAAACCCATGAACTCTCAACTCGCCGTCCACTACGGAATCAATCCTATCATTTCCCATGCGGCACGAGCATGCCAAATGCATGACCGACTGGATATTTGCACGGATAAAGCTGTCCAACTCTTCATCGGTTAGGTCCGCCCCCACAGGCTCTTGTTCCGTTCCGGGAGCAAAGCATAACTTCGCTGGTTGGGAAAAGCCCGAATTTTCCAAGAAATACCTTGCTAGCTCCAGGGAAAACCTCAAGGCCTTTCGTGCGACTTCACGGTCCTCAGATTGATCAAGGAAATTCAGGTGAATTGTCGGATGTGCTTCTGGGTCTATAGATGATATTTCAACGCAGCCTTCGGACCGCGGCTGTAGGAGGCAGGCGTAAATTGATGCCAGGGATCTGATATCCGGGGAACCAACAAGGGTACTAGCAGGGACGACCATTACTTCGACGTTTGGTATATTTTCTGGGTTCGTTGGGTCGGAGCTAATGTTATCCCTCGGCACCAGAGTCAGGGGATTCAGATGGGAGGTGTTCAAGAAAATGGCAGATTGCGTTGGGCCGCTCTTCAACAGACCAGTCCCGTTGAATTGGAAACGGAGAAATTGCCACAAAGCTTGCAAAGGGCTTTTCTGGATGGTATGGAACGTTTGTTCAAACGGTAGTTCCAGGCATATTGGGATACCTTGGTGGTCACTGAGATGCTTGCCTACGGGTAACTCGCAGTGTAAAGGGATGCCATGCTTTTCCAATAAAGCAGCGGGCCCTATACCGCTAAGCTGTAAAAGTTGGGGGGACCCGATAGCACCGCAGCAGAGAATGACTTCACGTCGGGCTCGAATTTCTGCTGTCTTTCCACTTTTGACACGCTTCACTCGGACACCTGTGGCAAGACCCATCTCTGCGTTAAGCTCGACGCTTGTGACCACGCCACCAGTACACACAGTGAGGTGATCCTGACGCTGCGTTGCCAGTATTTTGGGAAGATATGAATGAAATGCTGAATGCCTGTAGCCTTGGGAATCAATTGCCAAGTCGAAATAGAAAAACCCCGTCGAGGGCGCCTCCGGCCTGTTAATACGATGCTCCACAGTCAAACCGAGTTCTGAAGCGGCTCTCTCCATAAACTCGGAGAACTTGAATAGAGGTTCGTGCTGGAGAGTTTGAACAGATCCTGAAATATTATCTTTCGAAGAGACCGCACTGTGCCCGTTTTCAATTCTGAGGAAATAGGGTTCCACAGCACCCCAACTCCAGTGCGGATAACCCGTTTGTAGCGCCCATTGGTCATATATTGCCCGTGACCCTCTTGTGTATATCATACCGTTCGCTCTAGAATTTCCTCCGAGCGACTCCGAGCGGTACATTGGAATTTGGCGGTTATCACATCCCCTATTCGGCATAGAGTAGTGAGACACCATTCCGGGAATTGTACTCAATGCACACGAGCTCAGTGGTATCCGAGATTGCCAAGTGTCTTGAACTGGACCTCTTTCAATGATCAGAACTGTTGTGTCCACGTCCTCGCTAAGGCGAGATGCAAGGGCACACCCAGCTGTGCCACCTCCGACAATGATGTAATCATACTCGTGGTCGGAAATATCCTCGACGGCCTTTTCAGGATAGGGACTAGGGAATGGCCACATGTTTGGTACGGGTGACGAAGTCAGTATAAGCTTAGTTGAGTCTGCGGCACGCCAATACGTTTATGATGTTGTTATAGCGAGCTTAAGCCGAAGTCCACCGATATTGAAAGAACATGTAAAGTAGTAAGAATGAAGAAAGGACTGGTGATTAATGACCAGTAGTCAATATTAATGATGACTAACAGTTATCGTGGGTCCGCCACAAGAGTACCTCGTTGATATGGCATAGAAACCTGTTGTCTTGTCAACTGCAATTCCAATATATCTACTACCGTAACAGCCTCCATAGGTGCATAGTTCCAATACACTAGTATAAAAATCAAAACCGACGTCGTCTCGCGAATCTATATTTAGATTGTGCAAGTAGCATCACAGCTCAACGTACCGACAAGATGGCTTCGTACATACCTAGGTACTTGCGGTGTTACATCCGAAAAGCCTATTCAGGTTACTAGAGTTTACTCATGATGCGGTTTGGGGGCTAGATTACATCGGCAGCTCTTTGCTAGGATTTGACAAGAGATGATTGTTCTAGTTATTGATAGAGTCAGAGTGATTGGCGAATGCCTAGTTCCAACACTGTTACACAATGTTGGCGCAGTGTCATAGTAACTCCGATTGACGGGGCAGACATGTGGGTAACTTTACTGCATAAACTGCGGTCAAAAAGGGGGAGGGTATGTCTATGGCTCGATATGGGGACTGCTAAGCATAGTAAGCGGTGATCCAATTAGCCACCTCTTGGCTATCACGCCATTGTCACTTGCTGTAAGTGGTTGATTGGCAGATAATATGCATATTGTGAAGCACTGTCAAATGCTGTTGGAATTCTTTGCGAAGCGATTGCAACGCTATTATAACGTTAGCAATTGACGTATACGAGTGCTCGTGTAGGCGGTTACCTACGAAGTAGACCGCGAATTAAGTAACTTTGGTTCCTTGCCAAGCTCACCTCCACAACAGGCGAGGAGTTTGAAGGCTCCTCTTTCACATCGGCGTACAACCGTGAATACAAGCAATACATGCCCGGATGCGGCCCGGTCCCTCTCCAATACTCAGAATGGAGGGCAATTGTGGCATGCATGGATAGGTAGGAATGGTGCAGGTTGGACCATAGAGATAACGAATCCAAGCTTGTGCTGTGTACAGTAGCACACATTGCTACAGCAGTTTCGACAAATTGAAGTCTTGCCACACATCTACGGAGAATGTTGCAATAGATTAAGCAATCCTAGGGGTAAAAGTACCTCTAAGCACGCTTATGTAAAATCTATTAGACAACAGCCGTTGAACTGTATGCCCTCGTGGCGTATAGCGAACGGAGTAAGAGAGTTATTGTGTCGAGGATCCCACTTTCTTACAACGGATTTCCGCATTTGGATCTAGGCACGTCCCAAATAGGAAGTTTTTGGCAATACCTGCCATAACCCTGCCGCCACTTGGTAAGTCCCAAATGGAAAATGGGAAAGTAGGGTTATGCGTACTATGCGGCCCGTACGTATGGCCACCAAAAGCCCAGGTGCCCTGGAGCCCTGGAAGCCGCCGACCTGGCTAGATAATTCTAATAGCTACGAGGGTTATTGTATTGCGACGCCCTCGCCAGTCGAGGCGCACAACACGCGCGATCCAATGCGCCAGTACTTGGGAGCAAGCAGAGTGCGCCGAGATGGCGAGCATCCTTTGCACTTAATTATACTTTACAACCCTTGTTTAATTATATGCCAAAACTTTTTATAAAGGGGCATTTATGTTTAGCGCGAACTTTCTACACGTAATACGCCATTTATTAAAGTATTCTCTTACATATTAACTATGGTTATACGACATGATGAAATATAGCAGTACTTCCCAGTTGTTTATGTAATACTAGATCGACGCTATTAGCCGCATTCAACCCCCGACACCGCCAATTACTTAATGATCGGCCCCCATATACACCTTATATAAGCTGTATTTATAGGGGCAGGCCTATTAAGGCTCCGCATACAATAAAGCAAGTGTGTTACTATTTCGATATGATTGCTAATTAACGTTCTGGGGCATCCGGCTAGCCCCTCTCCTAACAAGGGGCAAAAATGGCCATGGTCTTCTGCTTCGGCAACATACTCGATCGCCATGTCAACCAGCGTGCATCCTGTGGCTTAGCGAGGTTGCATTCGTAGTTCATAATAATCTGCCCCAATATTACCTTCATCACAGCAGCAGCATAGTACCGGCCGGGGCTTGTTCGGTTAACACCTGGGCTGAGAATGTGAAACACAAGGAGAAGAGTTGAGCACGTGAGTTGAAGGAGGCAACATACCACGCCATACGACCAGTTCCCCATACATCCCATCCCTGGCCCACTTCAACCAACTTGGATGGAACTGGTTGCAAGAGCCTAAAGTTTGAAGCGATCGTATCATCGACAAGTTTTGGATCAACGAATCGAAATCCATTGAACTGTAGCGGTTCGGGGTAATATTGCGAACTCTGTATTATCGCGCGGACTGGAGTGCATGCCCAATCTCCTGGGTGAAGTCGAGTCCCATCCGAGAAGGTGAACGGCTGGAGGGCGGAGCGACGAGTGCTCACTGGAAAATTGTTCAGACATGGACAGGAGCAAATAAAGCGTTCGTGATCGTCAGTAAATGGCGAGGAACTTACTTGACTCGACAGGGGTTAGACGTGCGGACTCCTTAATAAAGCTATCCAAGAGAGGCAGACCCTCCCCGGTACGCTCAAACTGCGCATAGTGATTTTGGAGTTCTTGACGCAGAGGTGGGACGTACTCAGGGTGAAGACAAATATCGTGTATCGCAAATGTGATAGTCTAGAGGGTAAGTATAAATATGCAAGGCTCCGGAGTGCGCTCAGGGACCCAGGGAGTTCTTGGAAGGATAACTTACAGTCGACAGTGCATGGACCGACCCGAACCAAATAGCCATCAGTTCGTGAACCACGCGCTTGGCTGACCATGGGTTCCGCTTTGGGGAAGTCTCCAAAATCCACTGAATGCAATCATACTGCCAAAACGGTATCAGAAGTGCCACCACCTCATAGCGGGGCTAGTTGAGGAATTTAGGAGATATTCTCACATGATCTGGGACTTTCTGGCCTAGGGGCTTCAGATCCCGTTCAAGGCACCGTTGCTCAGCAATTGGGAGCAATGTATTGAAAATCGTTTCATGCGACTTCAGGCGCCGGGAGATAAATCCCCCTATAATGCTAAAAACATAATAAGCGTGAGACTCACATACGTATCTGTGAAGGGGGATGTAAAGAGACCTACGGGGTTAAGAACCGGGGTACTAGTCGAACTACTTCAGCGCATACCAAAGTCTCCTCGATATATGCCAAGGCAGATTCCATAAACCCCTCATTTTTGGCTGCAAAATGTCAGTTTGGAAACTACAGGCATATTGACACAAGAATAAGGGAAGAGCTTCAGACTCACCTAAATCTTTACCAAAGAACGACACGGCGTTGGACAGGACAACAAGTTTGATTATCATAGGATATACTGGAGAGAGTGGAGTGCCTGTCACAATTTAGTTGTCTGAGGGAAAGCGATATGTAAGAAGTCATGTAAGGTGGACTAGCCTACCATTCTTTTTCATATAAGCAGAATGCATCTCTTCGAAGCGAGTCCTGATTATAATACTCAGATCTGGAAGGATTGCAGGTAGGTTTCTAGTCAAGAGCGTGCGAAGGGCGCGCACGAATCCGACCCCTTCGGTTCCCCGGCGGTCAAACCAGTTAAAACCATGCATAGTATAAACTGGTTGCAACATCTGTCGTATAAAGAGAGTTAATATGTGGCATGTTTAGGGAGTTCTTAAACCCACCTGCTTTGATGCCGCCTGTAGAGACAGAACCGTATCGGGCGCAGCATCAAGCTCCTTGATATATTTGGCGGAAGACACAAACACGTATCGGTTATCGGGGGCGAATATTTCGTAGGGTTCGCCGTGAGACTTGGAACCCATTACCATCAGTACTTAGAGTTCGAGAGCGCTAAGTTCCATGTTCTCTAACTTACTCTGTCGAAGCCTTCCTGGATAATTCGGGGACCATGGAAAAGGTATTTCCAGGCGGATACTCTCTTTGACACCAAGCTTAATATCTTCTTGAAGACGTATACCGGCTTGATCTGTGTCTATATATTAGTCCACACAATCTGACTTATTCCGGCCCCACTGATATCAATGCTTACCAGCTTTTCAATGTGTGCTATCCTGCAGATGAGGATGGCCCAGATGACGCCAATTACCAGGCTAATAGACATAGCTAATGATATCGAAGGTACGAGCAATGAATTTACGAAGGCCCAAATCGTGTAGAGTATAAGCTTCGGATGATCAGGATGGTCCATTTGCCAGTCACGTAGCTTTACTTAATATCATATGTAGTGATGATGTAGCACAAAACTATGTTTCACAGTAACCCATGTGAAAAGTCTAGCAATCTGGCAAGACCATGAGTCACATCCTTCAGGGCGCTCATCTGAGGTAGCACTCAGTAACACACTAATGTCCAGGACCACACCTCCTCCATGTCTTGGCCCAGGCGGCTTGTAGGAAGGTCATGTAGTTACGACGCGTTCTTACGCGCTGCAGTAGCCTTCCGATTGGAGGAAGTCCTATGTTATCCATTGGTACTGGCCAGTGTGGTGCGTTATGTTGGCCCTTCAACTCTTACTTGTGGCCAATTCCCAAACAAACTGAGATATCCGAGGAACCCTACAATGCCGGGGCAATGCGTCAAGTGGTGGTATTGACTCCAATATTGTACGCTGTATATTGATGGCGCAGCATATCAATTAGTGTTGGTCCCTAGGGTTGCAGTCCTAGAAATGCGACAGCCAACCAACATCCAATGCTACCCCATATGGAAGCAAAGATACCCTTGCTTTCCCGCTTTTTACCTCCTGCATCCTATACACGCTGGTGACTAGGGGCACGCCATCCACATTGAGACCTTCAATGCATGTCAGGTTGTAGAGATGGCTATTGGGTCTTGGGCGGATTGATGTGTGAGGCATCCCCATCCGCACCCTAATGTTGGAGAACAAACATATAGCTGCCTTGCCGTTTCAATCCGTGGGCTGTGTTAACAGCCTTGATTTCTTTCCATCGTTCTTTTTGGCGGTCTCACGAAGTAGCGTTTCCTAGCTCAGAAGAG